>CAUYON010167189.1:0-35940 GCA_963573935.1 Arctocebus calabarensis
ATAGTGATCAAGGAAATGCCATGAAGGATATCTGTAACAGTATGATCAAAATATTTCTGAATGTATATGAATCGTGCCCTGTGATTGCACCAATGTACATAATTATGATTCAATAAAATTATTAAAAAAAAAAAAAACATGAGTCACTTTTCTAAATTCTTGAGATTCAGAATTGAAATTGTATTTGCTGCTAGGAAAAAATAGAAAATGATCTTAATGAAGATAACATTAAAATATTGGGTGAAATAAATAATAGGAAAATTATCCCTACATAATATGTCCTGTGAGTTTTCGTGGTGAGGAAATTTTAAATGCCTAAGAGAAGCCAATAAATAATCAGGTAAATAAAAGCAAATAAATCAATCTTGAAAATCCGTAGAAGTTCATTATGGTAGTTTTTGTTTCAGATCAACAAAAGTAACTTTAGTTTTTATTTGTTTTTCTTAATTTTCTTTTGAATATTCTATGGGCATTCCTCCTCCCTAGAATATTCCAATTCTACTTAACATTTAAAGTTTGTCTTTGGGCAAGGTTTGGAGATGGCTAAATGGAGGCATCTGGTACTAACCTCCTCCACAAAGAAGAACCAAAATAGCCAGCAGATAATCACACTTAGAATAGATCATCTCAGAGAGAACACTGGAGTTCCACAGGGAAGTGACAGGAAAATACCTAAAGTAAAGTAGGAGAAGGAAGCCAGGCAGCTTGCTTCAGGCACTGGGTCCCTGGAGTGGGGAAAGTTCTGTGGGAGATTCTCAGCAATCTTCACGCCCACTGAAGACTCCTGCAATTCCTCACCACAGAAGAACCCCTCCCCCCTCATTGGCCCTGTCTAGAGACTGTGAAATGTCATTGATCCAGGGAGGGAGCTCACACTGGGTCGCATGCAGCTATGCAAGGCGCCCTTTTGCTAACCCAGACCCCACTAGACTTTTCACTGCCCTAGAACCTCAGCCTCTGCTTCTCAACATCCTTGGAGCCCCACTGGGATCCCCTACTCACAACCATCCACATGGCTGGCTGCTGCCACCAAGGCTGAAAAGTGACTATTGGCAGTGGCTCCACTGCCCAGGAATGGAGCCACCATGCACCCTGAGGACAGACTTCCCTGCCACCACCATGGTGAGCAGCCGCTGTTGGGGCTATAGCACATGCAAGATGTGCATTGCCCAGCACCTGCTGATGGCTGCTGCCACTGAAAATGACCTCGCTCAGCACAGCCACTGCCTCCCACACCCAAGCATTCTGCCAAAAGACTGTGGATCACTCCATTCCTACCTAACACACTCAGTGCCTGCATGTAACACCAGGGAGTAAGAGTACACGTTTGCCTACCTGGCTTCACATCTGCAGTACCAGGGGTGACCCTGCCTAATCCATCATTGTTGGTGCCTGAACACCTCTCCCAACTGCTTTATATCATGCCCACTCAACATGCACTAGCACCACAGATAGGACCCACCAGTACATGCCAGCTGCAGAATTAGGGACTGGTCTTCCCAGCCCATTGCAACCACTGCTAATATCAATGTTCACTGCTCTGGAATCAGAGGGTTGTCTTACCACTGCTACTGCCATTGTCCATGCCATGACCACTGTAGAGGGACCTAAAGACCCACTCAACTTACTGGCCCACTGCTGCCCCTAGAGATGCAAAAATTAGCCAAGCTAGACCTACTGACACTGCTGACATCACATGGTTCCTGGGGTTTAATGAAAGAAGGCTTGGCCTGACTACCACAACCAGTGGGGCCTCAGATGTGGCCCACCCAGAATTTCCACCCTCAGCAAATTATCACCATAACTGCCACTAACAACCATACCCTAAATCATAGAGGTAATTATAGCTATCACTGGCACTGTTTATAGCAGAAGAAATTATGCCCAGGCTATAATATTGCATGCATTCAGAATCAAAGTCAAAGTTCATTACTCAACCATCATCATTTTCCTGGAGATACATCTTTAGGTAAAACTTATCCTCTATGAAAGCAAGTTCAAAAAATTAGTAAATGTAACTGTCACACCAGATGTGTAGGTATCAACCTCAACATGCAAGCAACATGAAAAACCAAAGAAATATTACACCTTAAGAAAATGATAATTCTCCAGCAACATATTTCGATGAGAAATAAATTTATAAAATTGCAGAAAAATAAATGCAGAAAAAGCTAGTTAAGAAATGCATTAAGACACAAGAGAATATGGAAAAATAATACAAAGAAATCAGAAAAATAATCCAGGATATGAATGAGAAATTTACCAAAGGAACTGATATCATAAAAGAGAACCAAACAGAAATTCTAGAACTGAAGAATTCATTGAATTAATTACCAAGTACATTCAAAAGCTTCAACAATAGCTCAATCAAAAGAAAGAATTTCAGAGCTTGAAGGTGAGTCTCTTCAAACAATCCAGTAAGACAAAAATAAAGAAGAAAAAGTTTAAAAGAATGAATAAAGTCTATGTGATATACCAAGTGTTTGAATTTTCAGTATCTCAGAAGATGAAGAATAAATTTTAAGTATTCCAGACAGCACAGGGACAATTCCAGGGTTAGAACGTAGATTTAACACAATAATGGCTGAAAACTTCCCCACCAAGAAATTTCGATATGCCAAAGTGATATATGTGTGTGTGTGTGTGTGTGTGTGTGTGTGTGTCTTGTTCAGTGTTGGCTGAATTTCTTGAATTATTAGTTTTACGTTTTTAGTCAGTTTTAATAATTTTTTGAACATTAGATGGATATTATGTCATATTATCTCTATTTTGCTAGGGCACCACCCATTCTTATAACTTTTAGTATGCCACAAAATTGTCTTATATTCAGATCTTTCTTTTTCTTATATTTCATTATTTTTTCTATATATATTTCTGTTTAGGAAATTTTTTTGAAATAGTTAGATTTTGAATTCATTAATCCTTTGTCAAATCATTTGATAAGTCTATTGTTTGAGTAGTTTTTCTTTCTTCTTTCACTTCAATTGGACTACAGTTTTTAAACAATAAACAGTAACAGTTTAAAGTACACAATCAATAGATTTTGGTAAATATGTACAGTTTACCATTTCTTTTTTTTTTAGACAGAGTCTCATAGTTGTTACCCTTGGTAGGGTGCCATGGCATCACAGCTCACGGCAACCTCCAATTCTTGGGCTAAAGGGATTCTCTTGCCTTAATTTTTCTATTTTTTGGTAGAGATGGGGTCTCGCTTTTTTTGCTCAGGCTTGTCTCAAACTTGTGAGCTCAAGCTATCCACCTGCCTGGCCTCCCAGAGGGCTAGGATTACAGGTATGAGCCATGGCACCTAGCCTATAGTTCACTGTCTTAATCACTACATATAACAATGGGATCACCCAATGATGTTCCCACACACGTTTCAGTAATTATCTGGCCTCCACTGCAGCCACTGCTTGCCACCACTACCATTTAATTCACTATAGTTTTGCCTTTTTTAGATTTTTATGTGCATAGAATCAGACATTAGTGTTGTGAGAAAGGCTCTCTGCAGTTCTGGAGCCTGATGGCTGCCGGAGATGTAAGAGAGGATGAAAGGAAGACCCCATCTATCCATTTTGCTGGGTTCCAGGCCTCCTGGAGGTTGATTTCTGTTGATATTGTTCTGTCGTGATCTGCTCCACAATGTCCTCCTGTGGATTCTCTGATACATTCTGGTACTTACCCCTCTGAATTACACCTGATCTAATGATTTTTTTTTTTTTTCTTGTTCTTCTAAAACACTTTCTTCTTTCTGGGACAATCTAGCTGCTGATGTCTGTGGTCAGCCATCTTGAAAAAAATTATAAAATCTTGATATCAGATAATGTGAAGTCACCAAATTTATTCTTTTTTGAAGTTATATAGACAATTCCAGATCTTTCTCATTTCTTTATGAATTTTAGAACAATTTGCCACTGCCTACTAACTACCCTCTACTGGGATTGACTGGGATTGTATTGAACAGACAACTTTGTTGAGAATTGACATCTTAATAATATTGAATATAACAGACCACATTCAGGGGGTACCTCTCCATTCATTCATAGCTACTGTAATTTTATTCAACTACCTTGTCTAGTTTTCAATGTACACATTTTGCACCTCTTTTGTTGGATTTACCCATAAGTATTTAATATTCCATGTCATTGTAAATAGTATTTTTAATCCCAAACTTTTATATTTCATTTTGTTAATTTAGACAAATTTATATTTATACATTGATTTTATATTCAGTAATATTACCAATCTCACATTTTAATCTAGTAGCAATTAATACATTTAATAAAATTTTATACATAAGTAATCAGATGATCTGTTAATAAACTCAGTTTTAATTATTTATTTCCAATCTGGATTTCCATTTTTTCATTTCTTCTCATTACTTCATGCTCTAGTTTGGACTGCAGTAATAAAAGGAAAGAGTATTAAATTGTTCACAATTAAGTCTAACATAAGCTGTAAGTTGATCAAAGATGCTCATTATCAACTGGAGGAACTTTTTTTCTGACTTAGATTTTTTAATCAGTACTATAATTAGATAATAAAATTTTTCACATGATTTTTACTCATTACTAGTGATTTTTAAAAAATTAATATGGTGTATTACACTTATTTTTGTTTCTCTTTATGCTAAGGCAATCTAGGAGATACATTACACTTACGTTATTTTTAAAACACTGATGGATTCTATATGCCAATGTTTGTTA
This sequence comes from Arctocebus calabarensis, assembly GCA_963573935.1. Classification (NCBI taxonomy): domain Eukaryota; kingdom Metazoa; phylum Chordata; class Mammalia; order Primates; family Lorisidae; genus Arctocebus; species Arctocebus calabarensis. The sequence goes on from CAUYON010167189.1 coordinate 4,707, forward strand.
GGAATGCTTTTTATCTGTGCACATGAGGGAACCTGTAAATTCTATTTTCTTGTAACGTTTTCTAGTTTTAGTGTTGAAATAATACTGGAATCATTTTGAACAACTTGAGGATTATTTTCTTCTGTCTTTTATCAAAATTGCTCTCTTTTAATAAAATTGGTATTATTCTTCCCAAGATATTTGGTAGTATTCTCCAAGGAAATAATGTGTGCCTGTAATTATTTCTTGAGAAAATGTTAAAATCACACATTTAATTTCTGTAGTAAATACAAGGCTATACAAAATATTAAATATTTTTACTACATTTTGGCTATTTTAATTATTTCATATTGATTCAGATTTTAATTTGGTAGAATTTTGCTTCTGCCTGATGGATTTTTCTGGAAATGTTTCCTATGCTTGACTGGTCATGAATTCTGTCAGCTTTAGATGTATAAAAACTTTTTTCCCCTTCAATACCAAAATATATTTTTACTATGTATAGAATTCTACTTTGACATGTTCTTTTCTGTACTTTAAAAATATCGCTACACTGTCTTGTGGCATGCATTGTTTCCAAGTAGAAGTCTGTTTTTTCATCTTAGTTCCTTTGCATATAATGTTTGTTTTTTTCTCTTGCTGATTTGAAGGTTTTCTCTTTTATCATTAGATTTGAACATCTTTATTATGAGGTGAGTATGTAACGTTTTCTTTAAACTTCCTGTACTTTGGTTCTGTTGAAATTTGTGGAATTATAGTTTTAATCATAATTGGAAATTTCACCACTTTGTGTTTTCACCATTTTTTGCTTGTTCCACTTTATGTTTGTTTAGTTTTAGGTATTTCAGGGCAAACTAAGCTGCTCACTTGTGATCTATTTTCTTATTAATTTCCTCTGTGTATTTTATTTTAAAGTTCCTATGGTATGTATTTTATTTTACTAATTGTAATCTATTATTAATCCCCTCCATTATATTTTTTTTTATCCCAGAATTGGAGTTTCCATTTCTAGAAATTTGATTTTATAAACTATATCTTCTTTTCTTTTACTTAAATAGTAGAACTTTTGTCTTGCTTCTTGAAAATATGCAGTGTTCTGCTTATAGAAAGGGAGGGGGCAAGATGGCTGAGTAGAGGCAGTTTTCCTCAGAAGCTCTCATCCAGAAGGGGAGAAGTTGGACTGAAGTAAATTCAGAGCAGTTGAAATTGAGGGGTAGATCACAAGGAGAAGAAATTAAGAAGCTCAGCAACCACACTGAGACAAACTGAAAAGACAAAGATGAGAGAGAAAGGAGAGAAATTTAAGACACAAAATACTAAAAATTCTAGAAGAAAGTATGGGGAAAATTATTGACAAGATCGTCCTGGAAAACAATTTTGTGAAGAAGATACACTTGGCAATTTCAGCTACACCAAAAATAAAGAAATGGGATATGATCAAGTTCACAAACTTCTTTACAGCTAAGGGCATGACAACTAAAGCAAACTGACAACCTAAAATGGGAGAAGAGATTTGCATACTACAAATATAACAAAGAACTGATAACTAGAACCTACAGAAAACTCAATCTAATGAACAAGAAAAGAGCAAACAATCCCGTTTATAAGTAGGGAAGAGACATGAACAGAACCTTCCCAATGAAGACAGATAAATGGCCAACAAACACAAGAAAACATGCTCATCATACCTAATCATCAGAGAAATGCAAATCAAAACCAACATAACATTCTCACCTAGCTGCCGAAGCTGGCATGGATGTATAGGGAAGGGAACACTTTTACACTACTGGTGGGATTCCAAGCTAATATAGACTCTTTGGAAAGTAGTATGGAGAATCCACAAAGAGCTAAAAGCAGACATTCCATTTGATTCCACAATCCCATTAGTATGTATGTATCCAGAAGAAAAAAAAAATCATTTTGCCATAAGGAAGTTTTCACTAGAGTGTTTATCACAGCTCAATTTATAATTCCCAAGATATGGAATGGACCCAAGTGCTCATCAACACATAAATGGATTACTAAACTGCGGTATATGTATCATAGAATAATATTCAGACATTAAAAAAAATGAAGAACATTTTTGTTAGTAAAATATCACAAGAATGGAAAAGCAAATATCCAATGTATTCAATATTAATATGACACCAATAGATAGATAACCACATACCCACATGAGAGAAAAACACAATTAAATTTAAGTGGGAAGAGGGGGATGGGAGGAGGAAGGGATTTGTATGCTCTCACCTAATGGGCACTATGTAAGGGCATGCAGCACAGCCCCTGAGTGAAGGACTCAACTGTGACTTGGGCTTTACCTAACAAGTGCAAATAATGTAACCTAATCATCTGCACTTTCATATTAATTTAAAATTTAAAATACAATAAAATAAATTTTTATAGAAATGTTATAAAAGAAAATACTCAATATTCTTATAATAGCAATATTTATAATAGCTGTTGCAATGTCATTATCTACTGAGTCCACAATTATTGTCATTTCTTGATATGTTCCTATTGGTTGATATTTTTTCTCATTATAGGTCTTTTTTGCTGCCCATTTTCATGCTTGATAATTTTTAATTAGATTTCATATTTTGTTAATTTAGCTTTCTTGTGCGCTGGATATGTATAGAGGCTACAGAAATATGCAAAAAAGACACTCTCATTCTTTCATGAGTTAGAGGAATATGTATGACCCAGTTATGACCAAAAAAAAAAATAAGGATTAAATATTTACTTGTAAGACCTGAAAAAATAAAAGTTTTAGCAGAAAATTGGGAAAAACTCCTCTGGACTTTGATCTATGCAAAAACTGTATGACTAAGACCCACAAAGCAAATTCAACCAAAAGAAATAAATGGGACTTAATTAAATTACAAAGCTTTTGAACAGCAAAAGAAATAATAAAAAGAGTAAATACCCAACCTATAGAATGAGTAAAAAATATTCACAAACTATACATTGGACACAAGCCTAATATCCAGAACTTATAAGAATCCCAAACAAATCAGAAAGAAAAAAAAATGAGGGCAAAAAAACACGAACAGACATTTTATTTATTCATTTATACATTTTGGTTTTCTTTCACATTTTAACCATTATGAAAAATGCTGCTATGAACATGGGTGTACATGAGATCCTATTCTCAATATTTTGTGTATATACTCAGAGGTAGAATTTCTAGATCATTCTATTTGCTAATTATATTTTTAATTTTTTGAGCAGCTGTTGTCCTGTTTTTCACAGCAGCTGCATCACTTTACTTTCCCAACAACAATGCACTAATAGTTCTAATTAGCTACATCTTCACCATTGCATTTTATTTTCTTTAATACAATAACCATCCTAATGGATCTGAGGTAGTATCTCATTGTAGGTTTGATTTGCATTGTTTTAGTTAGGTGGGATTTTCTTTTTATATTTTTTAAATTTCAGATTAATTAACATAAGGGTAGATATGATTAGGTTACATTGTTTACATTTGTTAGGTAAAGTACAAGCTGCAGTTGAGCCCTTCACCCCGGAGATGTGCAACATGCCCCTACTCTATACCCCACAGATAAGCACTTACTAACTCTGCTCCCCATCAAGTGTTGGTGCCCGCTTGGCACCCCATCACCACATGAATTAAAACAGCCAGAACACAGATTGAAGGTACATGTCTGCAAGAGGTGGGCTTCCCGCCTGTCTTCCAAAAGCCCAGAGAAACCTCTCTTTTGGCCTTTTATTGAAGCCTCATACAACAAGAATCAGGGGTCCATATGCTAGGATCACTTGTTTAAAGGTTGCTAGGTGCTCTTTCTTCCCTGGGCTCAATTCCCATCCTGTTGCCCTACAAATGTTACAAAATATAACACTAGCTTGCTAATGAGCTGCCCATCATGTCTCATTAATGCTTGCAGCTGCATGGGGGTTTGTCTCCTGGCTGCACAACATCTCCATGCTGGCTAGGAGATTGTCTCGCTCCCAGAGCCTTCTTCAAGAGCCAGCTGCTTCTATCAGCCTGGTGCTCAGTTTCCTAAAATCACCCTTTCCCCTTCTTGAGTTTAAATATTTTTTTCTCGTGTGGGCGTAGAGTGTTTTATCTACTGTTTCATGTTTATATTGAATATGTCAGGTGTTTGCTTTTCCATTCTTGTGATTCTTTGTTTGGGAGGATGTTCTCCAAATCCTTCCAGGTAAGTACAAAAGATGTAAAGTCTTCATCTTTCTTTGTGGCTGAACTATATTCTAGGATATATATTTGTTTAATAATTAAAGATATTGAGTTTCTTTACATTTGCTTAATATCCATGAAATGTTGTTTTTGTTAAATTTTAGGAGTTTTCTATCTATTCTGCATATAAATTTCTTATTAAATATATAATTTGAAAAAATTGTCCCCTATTCTATTAGTTGCCTTTCTACTCTGTTATTATTAACACATTGATTTTAAAAAGTCCACATGATCATCTCAAATGACACAGGAAAATATTTAACAAAATTAAATATATTTTTATGAAAACATCCTCAATAAAATAGAAGTACAAAAACAACTCCCTCATATATAACAAAATCTATATATGAAAAACAAGACCAAACATTATGATCAATGGTGAAAGACTAAAAGATCAGGAGGAAGGCCTGCTTTTGCCACTTGGGTTCAATATATTACTGACTTTCTAGCCAGAGCCATTAGTCAAGGAAAAGAAATAAAATGCATCCAAATTGGACAGAAAGAAGTTAAATTATTTCTGTTCACACATGATAAGATTTTAAATGTAGAAAGCCCTAAGGATTCCATCAATGAAACTGTTTGAACTAATGAATGAATTCAGTTAAGTAGGAGGATACCAAATCAACACACAAAAATCATTTGCATTTCTATAAAGAATGAACAATCTGAAAAGGAGATTACAAAAATAATTCTATTTATGATAGCAGCCAAAGCAATATAAGTTTAGGAATTAATTTAACCAAAGAGGTGAACTACGAATACAATGAAACTCCAAAGTATTACATAAAAAAATTAAAGAAGATATACATAAATGTAAACAAATCCCATGTTCATGGATTGGAAGACTCCATTAATCATTAAAAATTATTACTTTTTAAAATTTGGTTTTCTTCACATTTGTCAATTTAATAGAAAACATTTTTCCCAAATTCTAGTGTAGATAAAGAATTAAGCAACATATTTCCAAATGAATTTTTAAAGGAAAATTTAATGGTTTGTTTTTGAAAACATATGAAAATATATAGTAATTTAACATACTTCTATGGATTCTGTTGTATCTGTCTAGGAATAATCCCTCACAAAATTTACGACTAAACAGTTAAATGGCATGGGGTTTTGTTGATGCAGTGAAGTTGCTGTTTTTTTCATTTTCCTTGATATTGGAGAGTAACATGACTATGCTAGAAATAAAAAGTCAGAGGAAAAAAAAATGAAGAGTTATTATTTTCTTTCACTTCCCAAAATGGGTGTGCACACATACCCAGATGGTCCTCCGTGGCTTTCTTTTCTGGACTCTATATTCTTTTCTCTCTCCTCTAAAGTAACTTTCCTTTTTTTTTTTTTTTGAGACAGAGCCTCAAGCTGTCACCCTGGATAGAGTGCTGTGGCATCATAGCTCACCGCAACCTCCAATTCCTGGGCTCAAGCGAGTCTCTTGCATCTGCCTCCCAAGTAGCTGGGACCACAGGCGCTCGCCACAACGCCTGGCCATTTTTTGGTTGCAGCCGTCGTTGTTTGGCGGGCCCAGGCTGGATTTGAACCCGCCAGCTCAGGTGTACGTGGCTGGCGCCTTAGCCCTCTGAGCCACAGGCGCGGAGCCTAAAGTAACTTTCCTAAGGTATCTTTCCTTTTCCAGGAGAAATGGCTTATGTTTAAAGCTGAATTGTCTGGTTCTTCAGTAGATGGAACTGGAGGTCTTTATTTATTTTATTTATTTATTTATTTTTTTGAGAGACAAAGTCTCACTTTATGGCCCTCGGTGGAGTGCTGTGTCATCACAAAGCTCACAGCAACCTCCAGTTCCTCGGCTTAGGCGATTCTCCTGCCTCAGCTACCTGAGTAGCTGGGACTACAGGCGCCCGCCACAACACCTGGCTTGTTTTCTGGTTTTTTTTTTTTTGCATTTCAGCCGAGGCCGGTTTGAACCCGCCACCTTTGGTATATGGGGCTGGCACCCTACTCGCTGGAGGTCTTTATCTTAAGTGAAACACTTCAGGCACAGATAAATGCAACATGTTCTTGCTCACAGGTGGCAGCTAAAAGACATGTACACTTATACATAGTCTATGGAGTGATAAACAACAGAGACTTAGAATAGAGGGAGAGTGAGAGTGAAGTTAAAGTTGAGAAATAAATTAATAGGTACAACATGTATTGTCCAGGTGATAGACGCCCTAAAAACCTTGACTTTACTCCTACAAAATCTATGCCTATAAAAAAATTACACTTGTATCCCATAAATTTGTATTAATAAAAAGTTGCATTCTATCTCATGGCATTCACAAAAATCCTAGTTTTAGCATAATTTTAGTGTTTGCTCTCTCTCCTTTGTGGATTTAGTTTTTTGTTCCTGATTTTTTTAGAATGTCAACTTATTTCCATAGGTCAAAAGAACTTATGGTATCTCTTTGTATAAATGTACTTTTGTTGTTTTATGTAGGGAAACTTTTCCCTATTTTTCCCACCTATCGCCTGAATTCCTTATAACTAGAAGATTCAGTATTTGCTGTTTTACCTCCCTGCCATTTTATTTTATAAAAAATATAGATGGTATTTATATCATCATTTCATTTGCATTTTGAACATGTCATAAATTTAAAGTCTATTTTAATATCTTCCTGGTAAGTTGTCTATTCAAATATATTGCCTACTTTTTAGCATCTGGTGCCTACTTTTCTGCTGAAGTTTTCTATTTTTCTCAATTTTTAAAAGTACTTTTCATGTTAAAGATATTAGCAATTACCCTTAATGTGTTACAATTATTGTTCTAATTTTTCATTGCTCTTTAATCTTTGCTTATGAAGCATTTACCATTAAAAACATTATTTTATATTTAAAATTATTAATCTTTGTTTTATTGAATCCAGATTTTGAGTCATAAAGACCTTTATCTTATTTTCAAGTTAAGTAGGAATCAGATTTTGTTTTAGAATTGTACAGTTAATATTATTACTTGTGTATGATGTGAGGACTAGGCCTAATATTGTGTATTTTTAAATATTTGTGCAAATTTTACATTAAAGTCTTTGATTTATTAATTTGAGTTATAACATAGTAGATTTCCATAGGTTCTGGGAGATTTTAAAATCAACTTTTTAGCTCCATGAAAAATTTGTTGGTATTTCTTTTGAAATCATTTAAAATTTATAAATAGCTTAGGAATAACTAAACTATTGATGACTTTGAGAGTGCTAAGCAAAGCAAAACATGTATCTTTTCATTTTCAAGTTTACATTTTTATCCATAGTCTTCCTGATACAGGTTTTCAAAGAGAAAAAAGATGATATAAATTCAATAGCTGATGCTTAAAATTCTCTCAGGGAAAGAACTGTCTTTTATTTGTTAAGGAATATCATTATGCTGGATAGAAGAGAATATGAATGCCACAAGATATCAGAGGAGAAATCGCATTATCAACTGAGAAAGATTTTGAATTCTTGGGAAAAATTCATAACAAAGTGGAAAGAAAGAAAATTGATAGGCAGAGGACTGTAGAGCCAGAAAAGTGGTAAAAAGTTATGTGAAACATCCCTGTCTCCGTCAGGTTCCCTCTAGAATTCTAAAATCTTCTGAAAGGTCTCTACCAGAGTCTCAGGAAGGCAGTGAGTTTCATTCAAGTTGATGCTGCTGGGGTTATGGTCCCTGCAAAGAAGCAGAAATGTAGTGGTTCATCATCTAGAATTAGAAATAATGGCTAATTGGTAGTTTCATAGCCTTTGTTGAAATCTTGAAGAATGCCTCACATATCCAATTGAGGGAAGGGAAGGAAGATGTTAAAATAGTTTATATTAGTTTTAAATTATTTTCACCTAGATATTTAGTGGCATTATGGCCTTCAGGACATCTGAATTAAAAGGATAAATAAGAAAAGTATGGTGATATAGGTAAATAACTTTTAGACACTAACTTAAAAATGGAGTCAAGGACGGGTTTGATAGTTAATTTCAGGTATCAACTTGGCTGGATTAAAGGATATTCAGATAGTTAGTGAAGGATTATTTCAAGGTATGTTTGTGACGATGTTTTCTGAAGAGATGAGCATTGAATCAGTAGACAAGTAAGGAAGCTCCACCTTTACCCAGTGTGGGCAAGCACTATTCAATCAGTAGAAGGCTCAGATAGAAAAGGCAAATTCATATTCTTTCTCTGTTTTCTGGAGCTGGACACCCATCTTCTGTCCTTGGACCTCAGAACTCCAGATTCTCCCAGTCTTCAGACTCCAGTAGCCCTGAGTATTCTCAGGTCTTTGACGTTGGACTGAGAGCTATGCCACAGTAGCTTTTTTTTTTTCCTTCGGACTTGGTCTGAGCCATTCTACAAGCTTCTCTGGTTCTCCAGCTTGCAGGTGGCATATCATAGATCTTCTCAGCATCCGTAACCACGTGAACCAATGCCCCTAATAAGCCTTCTCCCATCTCTCTCTCTCTCTGTCTGTCCTATTGGTTCTGTTTTTCTGGAGAATCCTTACTAATACGATGTTATTGTCTCAACATCAAGCAAGTATGATGCTTTTAAGGTTGTGTTAATAAAGACGGGCACAGGACTGTCTGCAGGTAAGGAAATCTTTCTTTACAGTACAATAAGTGTTAATAATACAGTAAGAGCTAACAGGTTTTGAATATAAATTATGTAATATCCATAGCAACCATTTGGAAAAACTACTATAGACATACCAAGCTTACACATTAGGAAAATAAGTATCAGGGGGACTAGTAAATTATCTAATGTCAGACAGCTAGGAAATAGCAAGACTGAGAGCTAAATAATTAAATTTAATCCAAGAGTTCAAGTAGCCAAGCTGCTGTGCTGGTGCATCCCAATCTATTTCTGTGTCTGGCTTGATGGAGGCTCAGAAACTTTAGGAAAGAATACAAGTAGAGCAAGTAGAGATGACACATGAAGATGGACTAGGTGGATTTTTACAAAAGGATCAAGGGTGAACTGAAAAAGGCATTCAGTGTTTTTCTTTTGCTTTTCCTTAAAATAAAAGAGCATCACCCAAGAAATATATTACATGTACCGGTAAGAGACACTTGGTAGAGGAACCCTTTGAACAGCTTCTATGTTCTAGAATAACTTAGTTCTCTGCAGAAGGCCATTAGTTTGTCTTTTTTTGTTGTGTAGGAATAGAGTTACTTTTATTTTTTAAAAAACAAAAAAATGCACACTAAAGAAAAATAGAAAAATATTTGCAAAATATTTACAATTTCTATTGTATTTAGGAGAAAAATAGCAGATAGCTTTTATTTTTTTTTAATCTTCTTGAGTTTACCATTGTCAGCTCTAGAGGCAGTGCAAAAGGATCTCTTAATACCATTGCAATTAATTCATGCTATATGATGTCTCATTTTTCTGACATACTCTTAATGTACACTGCCAAGATGCAATAAAAGAAAATTAAAATATCCAAAATGGTATAATTTATGGCATTTTTTTCAGAAGCATGATTTTATATAACATTCACTCAAAGCAGTGTCATCCAAAGCATTCGGGTACTACACACTGTATTTTTAATAAATGGTTCGGGTAAGATGAATTGTGATAACAGAGGGCATGCAAGTTAAATGTATATTTTGTGTTGTGAAGAAGTGGCTTCGGGAAGTGGAGGTATAGGGCATTAATGTCAACAAACGAATCCTGGAGAACTTAGAGAAAAATCAGGAAAGAGCCAACAGACATGTTGTGAGATGAAACCACACCCAGTCTCAAATTCAGGTGAACTTTGACTTACTAGAGAAGGATGACCACCATAGCATAAACGGGATGTAGAACCAGGTGTTCCCAACACACACTTCCTTTCTGCTCCTTGGAGGATGTTATGTCTCAAAGATCCTGTGGTGGATAAAATAGTTCTCTACCCATAAGATCATTCTCATAACTCTATGGTTCTTCATAAATATCTAAATATCACAGCTTCATTTAGGATTATATATGGATATCCGATACGTGAAAAATCTTATTTCCCCACATAGGGGCGAAGAACAAAAGATGAGAGTGGAGTCACATGTGGGTAAGAAACAAAGTAACAGTGATTAAAGGGAATTTATTGCTTTCAATAGCTGCAGGGCTACAAAAGAAATAAGGTACAGAAGAGACAGGAAATAAAATTCTGAAAGATAGTGGTACAGAACAGTGGGCACCAAGGACAGTGGTACTAGAGAGGGGGGTAATGATGGATTTAACGTGACAAAAATCCAGAGTACTCATACAGGGAGTGTATCCAATTGTGAGGTCAGCTCTACCAAAAAAGGGAGCTTGTGTTTGTGTATTTTTGAATTTTCACATATAACTGAAGGACAGTGCTCAATTTGTTAAGTGTATAACTTGGTGAATTTTTGCAAACTAAATTCATCCAGATAAGAAATAGAACATAAATTGTACCCAGAAATTCTATCTAGGCCTACTTCTACTCATTTTCCCTCACGGGTGGCCTCTACCCTGGCTTCCAGCAGTATAGCAGTATAGTATGCAAGCTTTGTGCATTATGTAAGTGAAGTCATGTTTTCTTCTGCATCTGGCTTCTTTCACTCAACACTGCATAAGATATAATTTGTAATGATGTTAGGATCACTTATGGATCATTTTCTTATTGCTGGAATATATTCCATTGTGTGAACATAACCTTTCAGATACTTGAGAAGAATTTATAGCTTACACTGTTGCCTATTTTTAAAAACTCTTCTGAGTTTTTATCCTTTTTAAACCTTAAACACAATTCTCTTAAATCTAGAACTAAGAGTACTATACTGACAAATTTTGTTAGTTCAGAGGGTATAAATATGACCAACTTGAGTCGATACTGCCATTTGTCAGTATAGTTGTACCAAATTGCCATCTGACCATTAGAATAAGAGAATTCTGATTGATAACTTTGACAAAATCTTGGTATTTTCCATCTCAACAATTTAGTACTTTTGACGGTTTTAATTTGTGTTCCTCTAATTATAAATGAAGCTGAGCGTTTTTTACATTTTCCTTGGCCATTTGGATATTTTGTTTCATGACCTGTCTAATCACCTTTTTGTCCATTTTTCTATAGAAATATATCTACATTTTTCTTATTCAATTTTAGGAGTTAATGATAAGCATGATTACTCTGTCCAATATACCTAAATGTTTTCTTATTCTCCATGCAAGACAACATCTATTTTATTTTTTTAACTAACCAAAGTTATCCATTTTAATATATAGGAATATATTACTTACATTTGTTTGTCACTATTTAAGGAAAATCTAGTCAACACCAAGGTAATAAAGTTGTATTTGTCCTATACTTTTCTTTACAGCTTTCATTTGTCTTTTTTAGTTTAGGTCCACCTTTTCACTTTCTTAACACTCATAAGGTACTTTGATAAACAGATGTTCTCATACTTAATTAAACCTATCTATTAAGAACATCTATATATCAACGTACCTCATTTAAAAAGTGAAAAGGCAAGACAGAAGCTTAAAGAATATTTTTGACAACAGACTGTATCTTGACAACATTTGTATGTAGAATACATAAATAATTTTCAAACATAAATGATAAAAAATCTAATGTAATTTAAACATGGGGAAATTTTGGATAGTCTCTCCACAAAACAGAATAATCAAATGTCCAATAAGTATATTAAAGTTATTCAACAACACTAATAAGGAAAATGCAAATATTCACATAATGTAATAGCAATACAAGCCACCAGATGAGTAAAATAAAAAAGACTTACAATGACAATACTGGCAGAAATTGGAACAACTTCCAATAAATAAATAAATATAACTATAAATAAATAAAATAACTATATTTTATTTTAAATGTAGCTGGGAGTGTAAATTACTTCAACCACTTGGGAAAACAATTTTGTAGGATTTATTAAAGATAAATATATACCTAAACTATAGCCCAGTATTTCCACTCCTAGGGGTATACCCAAGTGAAATGAGTACATAAATCCACAAAAATATGAGTGTAACTATGTCCACAATGTCCAAGCAGTAGAAATATTACCAATGTCCATCAACAGAAGCATGGACTCATCTTTGTATATTTACAAAAAAGAACAAGTTACTGGTACACATAACAATATGAATGACACTCAAAAACTTTACATTTAGCAAAGGACATCAGAAAGAAAAATAGTATAATATAAACATTCCATTTTCTTTATGTGATGCTCAAGAACAGTTTAAATAATGTACATGTCAGAAAATTTATTTCAAGATTACCTTTGTAGAGGTAATGACTTGACATGAACATTAAGGGACCATCCAGTGCTCTGAAAATAGTCTATATCTTGATGTTTTAGTATTTACCTAGGTGATTACATATGAAGAATTCATTAAGTTGTACACGAATGGTTAGTTTATTGTATAGGTTACACTTAAATGAATGAACAAAGGAAGTAAGAATGTATGAATGAATTATGAATGAATGCATGAATACAGCAGATTCTAATTGGTGCCTGTTCTTGTATATATTAAGTACTTGATCACAGCATATCAAGTGAATACATGACCGAAGCTGTCATGAGTTTAATGACATCCATCTGACTATGAAGGAGGTACAACAAAATTTAACAAGTATAGTAACCACTCATACTACCATATACTTAATTTCTTAGACATTACCAGTTAGAATATTAGATTGACCTCATAAAAGCATATATGTAAGGCAGCATATAGGGATGGACCTTGGAGAGGTTAAGGTGATGCTCTATAAAACTTGTTTTATACCTTGAAACAACAGCCGTTATTTGAGGCAATTTTCCTAGTAGGCAAAACATGTGGGTGAGAAACTTGAAGGTAGAATTAGAAATGGGTCTACCTATCACCCTCAGTGATACATTTAAGCACTTTATTTTCTGCTATATAAGAGTTTGCTAGTTGAGAATGTTTCTGCAAAGTGACAAAATGAAACTTCTATTAAACCTGAGAATATAGTTGCTGTTAGTCATTCAGTCTCTTATTTTCATGATATAAGGACACCAAGAAAGGAGTTGCTGTTCTGGTAATCTTCCCAATTATCAGGATGAGTTCTTGTTGCTGCTACATAATGGGTATGAAGAGATATGTCTATAATTAAGGTATTCACTGGGATATATTTTAACTTCTATCCCCAGCAATAACCATCAACAGGCAACTACAACAGCTAGAGCCTAACAAAGCCACAATAAATAGATAATTTCTCTTCAGAGATAGTCTGGTTTATGCCCCAGGCTATTCAGTATGGCCTAGCCAAAGTACTGCACAAGTCAGAAGAATTGGGTGAGGAGGGAGAGCTTGTATAACAGTGGATGTCTTAGAAACAACTGCAGCAGCAGAAAGTATAATCTTTCCTTGCATCTTCGATCAGTGGCAGGATAGCGCAAAGAGGCATAGCATGGGAGATGGACTGTGATAAATGCTGTGATGTCCAGCATATATGCTTTCTTTTTTTAATCTTTATTTTTTTATTAAGTCATATACACATAGATCATGAATACATTTATGCACATGTGGGGTACAATATGTTGGGTTTTTATACAATTTGGAGTTCTTACATCAAACTAATATAGCTTGTGCCTCATTTATGTGATTATTGTGTTAAGACGTTTATGTTCTATACTTGATAGATTTGACTTATACCCAAGCAATATGCTCCATATATGCTTTCTAAGGCAGGTTGTCTTCCAACTACAACCTGGTACCTTTTTTTGCCTGAAGTATTCTCTGGCCACTTCTGCCTATGTGGCCTACATGTTCAGTCTCAATGGGAGCAACTTTCAACAAAGAACTCATGGGTGGTGTTGTAGGAATACACATTCTTTCATTCTTTGAGTGAAATAACGTCGAGCCACATACATTGCACTGGTTTCAAGAATTCTCTAGAAAGAGTAAGCTTTATATATCCAAGCACTTTATTTGATAGTGCTTTCTCTGTTGCAGTGATTTTCAACAAGCATGCATGCTGGTGTGCTGTAAGATGATTTAGATGTGCCACAAAGATTTTTTAAAGATCATTGATTAAATTATTTTCAAAAACACAAAGCACAGTAGTTAGCATTCTTTTTTTTTGCTCTTTTATTAATCAACATTAATTTAAGTGCCCCACAGAAGTATAACCATAGTTTCAGATTTACCATGACATTAGAAAGGTTGAAAAACACAGCTCTGTTGACTGCATCCTCATAACCAGTATCTTTCCTCACTTTCCTTCCATTATATCTTAGAATCTCAAATAAAATCCCCATGTCAAAGGTGGCATTTGAAAGAACACTAACATAGTACATAAGTCTTTCTTGCCTTTGGGAGAAATATATATATAATAAAATATATAGATTATATATTACAATAATTATATATAATATTATATGACGATATTATATATTTTATTATCTATATAATACATATATTAAAATATATATTATTTATATTTATATTATATCTATATAACATGATATATTTATAATATAAATATAAATATAAACTATATATATTTCTTCCATTTAACAAGTGAACAGTTTATTAAGAATTAAACAAAGGTATGATGTGATACAGTACAAGCAAGATACTCAAGAGAGGTATAATAGTACTGCTCACACAAAAACTTAAATTTCACCTCAAAAAAAATCACAAGACAAAAGAGAAAGCAATTTTACTGTTATAAAATAAGATATTTCATGCAAAGTATTAACTCTGCCTCCCCAAAGCACAACCTCCCAACAAACAAAAAGCTATCTGAGAATACTGCTATGCTAACATATTAACCACAGTATAATCATTCATAGGAAAACAGTAATTAAGCAATGAAGTAAATTAAATAACAAAGTTCATACTATCATAAACTCATAGACCACCTAAGTAATGTCTCAGGATATAAAATCAATGTCCGTAAGTCAGTTGCCTTTGTATACACCAACAACAGTCAAGATGAGAGGCTAATTAAGGACAAAATCTAGACTTTGTTGGCCCGGCAGCCAAGGCCTCCCACAATCCAGCTGCATATGGCTCATGCTGTTCCAGCCAAACCTGCCGTGGCCCGTTCGAGCCTCATGATGTCCCACCTTGCTGTCTTTGCTGTAAAGTTTCCCTTTGCCTCTCTTCTCCCTTCTTCTCTACATTTCTATCATTGCAATCCTTGAAAACATAGTACCAATATCTCCACTTTGATGAGGACTGAACCATCCCTGGGGTAGATGTCATCTCAGCATTCCCTCCACCCAATGCCAGGAGTGGGGACAGACGTCTCTCTGCCCTGAGCACAGATTTGCAGTGCGTGTTCATCTCCCCTGTTAGGTCATAGGTTCCTTTAGGGCAGGGGTCATATCTGATTCATTTTTTTACCCTCATAATTCCTTACACATATCAAATATTCAGTATTTTTAGAGTGAATAGATGGGTCATGAAATGGATGAGCCCATCAAGATCTATGGTAGGAAAACTGTAAAGGGAAAAAAAAAATTTCTTAGGTGTCTGCAGCCTACCTAATCCGTTGCCTTCCCCTGCTAACAGAGTATGCCCTCCCCACCCAGCTACCCAAACAGAACCTGCTTTTGGAAAAAGCCCCGATAAACTCATTCACACTACTATAAAAACTATCCAGGTTTTTGCTGCTATTGCTGTTTTTCCTAAGAAGCACTTATTTGGTTAGCAGAAGACCAGGCCAAAGACTGTATCAGTACTGTGTTGAAAAGTATCCCCCCAAATTCATGTACCCCAGAACCTCAGAGTGTGACCTTATTCGGAAATAGGGTTTTTGCAGATGGAATTAGTTAAGGTCACATTGTCTTGGGAGGCCCTAAAACCAGTGAGTGCTGAGCGGCACAGGAAGAGGCAGGGAGCAGCGCAGGAGGGGACACTAGGATCGTCAGACACCAGAAGCTAGCAAGAGGCAGGGACAGTTTCTTCCCTAGAGCCCTTAGACGCTTTGGCTGCAGACTTCTGACCTCCAGGACTGTGAGAAAATCCATGTCTGTGTTTTAAACCTGGCAGTTTGTGGTACTTCGTTACAGCAGCCCCAGATACTTTGCAGGCTTATAGTGCTGGCTTATCAGGCCCCACTGAACCCACGAGAGGGGAGTGTTGGGAAAAGGTTCTTGGTGCCCATAAGAGACCGGCACCACCTGTTCTACCTACCCAACCACAGGATTTGGCAGGGAAGGGACAATACTGAGATCTAGTAGGACCCTTGATCCTCGCCTCTGACAACTTGCAAAAATGTGGCACCCATGAACACTCCCCTCTTTTTTGCACTGGGATGGCTCAGCTCCTGCTGGGTGCATTGAGAACAAGGTCAGATACAGGCTGTGAACACGTGAGCCGATGCAGTGGTTGTTAACCTTTGGTATCACTGGTCCCCAAGGAACACTGATGTGATCCAAGGACTTTCACCCTAGAATTTCATGCATAAACCCACCAAAATTTGCATACGGTTTCAGAAATTCCACAGCTTCTTGAAGCCTCTCCATAGAAGCACCAACTTAGATCTCCTAAAACAAGGATGTGTCCAAATTTAAATTTACAAAAGATGCACGCTCCCAATAATGCTGAGTGGCTTTGTTTCTGCAGGGGAACATTCAGGACAGACAAGTCGTTCACCAAAGCCCCCCCAGCACTCCGCTTCATGAAGAAATTTCCTTAAATTCTCTCATCTCAGTTGTCTCCTCTGGAAAATGAGGGCTAGTGATACCTACTTCCCAGAGCTACGGTGAGGACCAAATGAAATAATGTCAGTATAGGTCTGGGCTGCTTGTCCCAGCACGTTGTCCCTCCTAATACTTCCACTGAACCCTTGTTCTAGGGCTTGTCACCTCAGGGGGTTATAAGCATCGGGAAACCTTTCTTCACACTGTGTTCCTGGGGGCTGTATTACTGCTGTACAGAAGGACGGTCCTGCTCAGCACAGAGCCTGGCCCACGGTGTGTGCTGGGAAGTGGTGGCCCTCCAGGCAGTGCAAGGCTCTCTGCTGAAAGCCTTGACTTTAGAGCCTATTGGGAAATAAGCAGACTCCGCAGAAGAGGAACCAGTGCTGTGTTCTCTGTTGCTATTCCTGAGCAAAGAAATAAGGGGTTACTCCTAGACCCGAACGAAGCCTATCCCACAGCGTGACAGGGACCCAGCATCTTCCCTGGGCTTCTCCTCCAGTCCTGGTCCATGCAGCAGCTCTCAAGCCTCCACCTGACCTGTGTGTCTGACCGGACAACACACCAGCTGCTGAGTGGGAGGCAGTATCACTGACGGCAGAGGCCCCAGCCCTCTCCCAAGAAGGTGTTCTTTTGATTTCCTTCAAGTGTAATCCAGGTGGGTGAAAGGCGGCTGTTGGAAGGCCTGGCGAGTGTGGGCTGGCTGAGTCAGTGCTGGCCGGGTTCCCCATGGGAAATTCCCATGGGGAGGTAGCAGGTGGCAATTGTCAGCTGGGAAATTAACCAGGCGTGACTTTAAGATCAATGGGTGGATTATGATCTACCCACGGAAAAGCCAGGGCCTAATTAATGGATGGAACCCAAGGTGGAAGTCAGATCCTGTGTTTGGAATAAAGCCCTTCACCTTGGCCTTCAATGTCTACAAGTGAAGTCCTTTCCACTGGTACAGCTCACAGGCACCTTATCCGAATAAACCAGAGAAATGATGAGTAGATAAGTTTTAAAACTGAAGAAATACTTAGGGAGCAAACTAATGAAATATTACATAACAGAATCAGATAGACTTTCATGTTGTGTTACTTTTACAGGCAAAAAACAGTTAATAAAAATCCTGCAGAAAAATATTAGTGCATTAAATAGTAATTATTATTATTCATCTCCGCTTGGCCCAGAGGAGCAAATGTCCTCATTTTAGGGGACAGAGCCCTGTCCAAGAAATGACGATCTTTGGGTGATTCCTATTTGATTAGCCATGTGTCCTCAAGGTAGCAACTCACAAAGGAACAAAAAGACTACATGTCACCACCCACCCATAAAAAGATTTCCGAGATACATTTCACGCTTCCTCCCAAATCTTCACGTTTAAAATAAACATGTATTTCAAATTAATACAAGTCCTAAAGAAAGACCAACCAATTAAACTTGCAAACAAGGATTAAAAGGCAGACGTTGAGGGTGATGTGAGACCCTGTGAATGAATTTTAGAGGCAGGGACTCATTCCTCCCAGACCAAGATAAATTCCCAAGGAAAACAAACTTCCACCACACAGAGACAAAGCAGGACTCCTTCCCAGGAGAGAAGAACAAACAGCTTTTTATCAGTAACGATTACCATTGTATTGGACATCAACTGTGCACTAATGACTTTCTATGCATTATTTCTGACCCTCAAACAAATCCCGGTTTAGAAACGAGGTAGAGAGAGAAGAAGCCACGTGTAAGATCACGAAGGCTGAAGAAAGGCAGGCCTAGGGAGCGCACCCCATCCGGCGGTCAGCTCAAGACCCTTCCTCAGCCCTGAGCCCCACAGGGATGGCACCGCCCCCCCACCACCCCAAGAGGCCGAGCTCAATTCCCTGTGGAGCAGCCAGGCCTTTTTGCAGGCTGGGCTAAGCCTCTTCCCCAAACTGGGACAGTTACACTGCCAGAAGTTCCGCAGTGAGCTAGACAACTCATTCTTTCAGCTTTTATCCCATAAAAATGAAAAATTTTAAACCAGACATGAAAAAAAAATGTTTTTAAACTTTTATTATGGAAATTTTCAAGTATGTGTGTACACACCATAGTCGAGAAAGTGGTGAAAATTAACCCCCCTGTGCCCACAACCCAGCTTTAACATTTTGCCATTTTTGTTTCATCTATTCTCCTTGTTTTCTGGAATATTTTAAGGAACCACAGACCTCAAATCATTTCACCTATAAAAATTTCAGTATTGATCCTAATAGATAATGACTTTAACTTAATAAGGCCACAAGTCCATTAACATGCCTATGAAAAGTAATAATTCCTTAATGTATCTGATTTTTCCCTAATTTTCTCCAAAGTGTCTTCATATACTTGTTTGAATCTGGTTCATACATTACAAAATCTGGTCATTTCAGTTCCAGGCAATTTAATTTCTGTAAAAAATATTTTATAGGTGGCGCCTGTGGCTCATTGAGTAGGGCGCCGGCCCCCTATACCGAAGGTGGCGGGTGCAAGCCCAGCCTCGGCCGAACTGCAAAACAGAAAAATAGCCGGGCATTGTGGTGGGCGCCTGTAGTCCCAGCTACTCGGGAGGCTGAGGCAAGAGAATCGTCTAAGCCCAGGAGTTGGAGGTTGCTGTGAGGTTCCTGGCACTCTACCAAGGGTGATAAAGTGAGACTCTGTTTCTACAAAAAAAAAAAAAAATATATATATATATATATATGTATATAATATAATATTATATATATATATTATAAATAAGGAACATGATTGGTGGGTGGTCAAAGATGCTTCCTTCACAATGAACTCAGGAAGACAGAACCAGCCAAGCCAGGCAAACTACACTATCTCAGCAGTGTACTCCACGCTGGGTGAAATTATTTCAGTGTTATGAATTGATTCCTCTCATTGCCATAGGCACAGAGTAGGTTTTCATGGTACTGGACAATGTGTGAACAAGTGAGGGAAACAGAATGTGTACAGAATGGATGAGAAGTGAATTTGGTCATGGCCTCAACAGTTCATGCAGTTATTCTGAAGTAAAACAACTATTTCTAAAAATAGAAATCCCTATAATTCTAGCCCTTTGGGAGGCCAAGGCAGGCGGATAGCTGAGGCCAAAAGTTTGAGACCAGCCTAAGTAAGAGTGAGACCCTGTCTCTACTAAAAAATACAAAAATTATCCAGGCATGTTGGCACATACCTGTAGTCCCAGCTACTCAGGAGGCTGAGATAAGAGGATTGCTTGAGCCCAGGAGTTTGAGGTTTCTGTGAGCTATGCTGATGCCATTGCACTGTAGCCTGGGTGACAGAGTGACACTCTGTCTCAACAACAACAATAACACATACACACACTGTATGTAGCACAAACAATAATGGCGAATTATTTTTAAAATTAAAAATACTTTTTTTTGTTTTGGGGGGGCTTTTGAGACAGAGTCTCACTATGTCACCCTTGGTAGAGTGCCATGGTGTCACAGCTCCTGGCAACCTCAAACTCTTGGGCTTAAGCAATTCTCTTGCCTCACCCTCCCAATTAGCTGGGGCTACTGGCACTCACCACACACCTGGCTATTTTTGTGGTTGTTGTAGTTGTCATTGTTGTTTGGCAGACCTGGGTGATACCGAACCCACTAGCCCTGGTGTATGTGGCCAGCACCCCAACCTCTGATCTATGATTGCTGAGCCTAAAAATAAGTTTTATATTTTCTCTCTCTTAGAAAATATGACATAACTGTTAAAGGCACCTTTGTGTTTTGTAAGTAACACACAAGAAGACCTGTAACAGATAAACAATGTTTGTACCCTCTCTGGGCTTCGGCTTCAGAATGGTGGTGTCTGGCATTGAGGTGTTGCTGATGACTTCTAAAGGGCTCTTCCCTTAGAACCTTCCAGCTAACCCTGTATATGAATCATCTGGGGTGCCACCCACCACCCCCTTCAAGACAGACACTCACACCCCAGGATGCCTGGAGTCTTGGCAGCTGATCGCTCTCAGCTAAGTCCCTCCCAGGAACAACTCTTGGCCCAAAGACACCCTTCTTCCAGGGGCCACGCACCACCATTCTATTGCCCAGTTGCTGCAGAAGGCATTGAGGCCTGGGCCACACGCTGCGATTGAGAAAGCTCTAAAGGGCTGCTCTCCTTTACCACGGCTGATGCCATGGCCTCAGAGTCCAGCCTCCCCCTCTGCCTACTCCTGCTTCCTTTGTAGTGTTCAAAAGATCACAGCCCAATAAGCTTCCCACACACAAATCTGAGTTGCAGAGTTTGCTTCCTGGGGACTGACCTGCAACATCTGTGATTCCATCATCTGCCTCTGCAGGTCATCAGCAGGGACCCTGCCTTATTTATCTGACTCCCAAACCCCAACATTTATGGCTCAAGTGTAGCAGACCGGGAGTGAGAAAGGAGGTGGCTCCATTTCAAATACCAGAATTCCGGGGCCTATAAAGCAGAGAGAATCACCCAGGCCAAACTGGCAGCCCCAAATTTCTTAGGAGTCAGATTATGTTCAAAATTCGGCACAGTTAAAATTGCCATCCATAGCTATGAACCCAGAAAGCACGTTAGCAAAACTCCCTAGAAAGGATAAAGGCAAGAATATTTCCATGTAAGAATTAACACAGCAGCCAGAGTGAACCTTTTAAAATACAAGTCAGCTGGTGGGACTGCAAACTTGTCTTACAAGTTCCCACATCTCCACTTCCCCTTTAAGAATAGATCCTTTCCCCAGTTTATAAAAGAAATTTACCTCTCCCTCATCCAAAGTCTTATCACGATTCTCCATCCATGTCAAACTCCAGGATGCCAGGCAAATGTTAAGTTCCTTTGGAGATGTGCAGCTGATTCTAATAAAGTATCTTCTCGCAGTTCAAGTAGTTTCTAAGTCTTTGCTTTCAACAAAGTGTATGGAATCTCTAATAGGGTTATTCACTACAGATATCTAAAAATAATCTTTGATGAAAGATTACCAAATGATTTCTGGCATTTAACTCAGAAGGAATTCAGAGCACTGAGTGACATTTCTCTAACAGAAACTCTCCACTCCTGTCTACTTAGGTATGCAGACAAGATTTCTTAGCACTTCCATCTATGAAACTCAAAATAGTAACAGAATTGATGTTAAACCTTGTACCATTCAAGCAATAAGTCATATTCAGCTATAGTGTCTGAACTAATTCTGCTCTTAGAAAGGAGACATGGTCTATTCATAACAAGATGCATTGCCAATAAAATTTTGCTTTTCATGTTGTAAGACAGTGTTATGGTTTTCAAGCATACAAATAAATTTATTTTATGGTTATGATGTTATTAAGATAAAATTCTGGAGGAGGAGTGAAATGGAACTACAAGTTCAAGGAGAAAATGGAATATCACTAAACGTTCTCACCACTAAAAATGATAAGCACGTGTCTTATCGTTTGTGTGTCCATAA
The DNA here is from genome assembly GCA_963573935.1 of Arctocebus calabarensis. NCBI lineage: Eukaryota > Metazoa > Chordata > Mammalia > Primates > Lorisidae > Arctocebus > Arctocebus calabarensis. The sequence continues at coordinate 26,911 of CAUYON010167189.1, forward strand.
AGGAATAGTTGAGGATGGATAATTTAGAAAGAAAAGAGGTTTGTTCATTCAGCTCCCAGGGCTGAAAGCTGTACAAGAAGCATGTGCTTCTGATGAGGGCTTCTGGAAGCTTCCACTCACGGTGCAAGGTGAGGGGGCACAGGCATCACATAGAGAAAGAGATGGAGAAAAAGAAAGAAAGGAGGAGAGGCCAGACTCTTTTTCCATCACCAGTTCTCTCTCACTCCCAAAAGAATGGCCCAAAGCAAACCATGAAGGATCTACCCCCAAGGCCCAAACACCCACCACGAGGCCCAAGCTCCAACACGGAGATCAGCTTTCAACATGGTGGGGACAAACAAACCATATCCAAGATACAGCAACACGTGAGGTGTCACATGCAGCATATGTCAATCAGCTCAGTTGAGCCATTCCACACTGTACATAGATAAGGACAGATATCAAATTACTAAGGTATTTAGATTCCATTAAAAATATCTTCAGGGCAGCACCTGTGGCTCAGTGGGTAGGACGCTGGCCCCATATACTGAGGGTGGCAGTTTCAAACCCAGCCCCAGCCAAAATACAACAAAAAAGTAGCCGGGCGTTGTGGAGGGTGCCTGTAGTCCCAGCTACTCGGGAGGCTGAGGCAGGAGAATCGCCTAAGCCCAGGAGTTGGAGGTTGCTGTGAGCTGTGTGATGCCACGGCACTCTACCGAGGGTGATAAAGTGAGAGTCTGTCTCTAAAATAATTTTTAAAGCTAATATAATCATCTAATTTTCCAGCAAAAGTAACACATTTTATAATATGCAAGAAGTTATAGTTTTTTCGGGTTTTTTTGTTGTTCTTGTCTTTCAAGACAAGGTCTTTCTCTGTCACCCCAGCTAGAGTACAGGGGGACCATCATAGCTCACTACAACCTCAAACTCCTGGGCACAAGCCATCCTTCTACCATCTCAAAGTGCTGGGGCTATAGGTGTGTACCACCATACTGGGCATGAAGTTACAGTCTTTATAACTGCTTGTGATAACATTGAGAAGTCCATTTTTAAATGTTAGGAATTGTCACTACTGACCCCATTAATATTTTTAAAAAAGGAATATTATGAACTATCCTATATCCATAAATTTGACATTTAGATGAAATGAACCAGTTCCTTGAAAGACACAATCTACTAGAAATCACAAAAGAGAAATAGATGATCTGAACCAGTTTATGTCTATAGAAGAAATTGAATAAACAATTAATAATCTTTTTAAAAGGAAAGCACTAGATCCATAGAAACAACAAAGAAATTACAAGAAAAGTAAAGTACAGACTACAGGTATAATGCCTTAATACCAAAATGAGATGACGATATTGTAAGAAAGGTAAAATACAGACTACAGGGCCACAGGGCTACCCAACCTGTGGCCCAGGGTGGCCATGAATGCAGCCCAACACAAAATCAGAAACTTAACTTAAAACATTAGGAGATGTTTGATGATTGTTTTGTGGAACTCAACTGCGTGGTTCTTGAGCATAAACTTTGTAGACAACAATGTCATGCCTCAATGTCACATAAAATAATCATACATCCCACTCACACTGTTCTTACACACATGTGGCTTCAGTTTTATAGTAGTGCGCAGCTTCCAGGGCGCTGTCTTCCAAGTGCAGATGGTCAAATTGACATCATCAGGTGGTACGTGTGCTCATGGTGACTTGGCAAGGCATCATTTCTCATAATCTTTCAACCTACCATTGTAGCTCAGCGTTAGGCATTGAGTGCTATTTAGGAGTCAGGTGAGCATTCCCAGTTGACTAGTAAGGTCCTCCCACCCCTAGGTGGTGCCCCACGCATTGCTGCCACACTCTACAATCAGCCTCCGCCTCACCCGGCATGGGCAGCCGAGATGTGGAAGGACCCAAACCTTGCCTTGTAGTTTCCCGTCAATTAATTTTCATAATAAAAGTAAACATAGCTCCTTATCGATTATTATTCCTTAATCCCAGCATGGTTTCTACATTGTCTCAGAAGAAAGCAGGACTCCAACAAAGAAAACTTACAGAGGAAGAAAGATTGTTCAATGAAAAGTAGACAGAGGACTACATCTTTGATAGAGACAAATAGGAAGTCCCTCTGCTTAATTTGTAGGGAATTTATGCAAGTTTTCAAAAACTATAATTTGAAAAGGCATTATGTGCAAAAACATGCTGCTGACTCAGTGGCTAGGGCGCCAGCCACATATACCAGAGCTAGCGATTTGAACCCAGCCTAGGCCTGCCAAACAACAATGACAACTACAACAAAAAAATCACCAAGTGTTGTGGCGGGCGCCTGTAGTCCCAGCTATTTGGGAGGCTGAAGCAAGAGAATCGCTTAAGCCCAAGAGTTTGAAGTTGCTGTGAGCTGTGCCACTCCAGCATTGTACCGAGGGCGACAAAATGAGACTGTCTCAAAAAAAAAGAAAAAGTGCTGCCAGTTTCAGTGCATATGAAAAATTGTGTTGTAAGGACAAAACAGCAGAACTGGAAAAAAACCGCAGTGAAGAAAGGCAGGCTAGCTTGGGGAAGGCATTCGCCTAAGGTTACGTAACTTGGTGAGCAGACAAGCCAGGCTTTGACATTGAGTCTGTGTAAGATTCCAAGCCCTGTTAGCCACTCCTTCCCCAGCCTCCCACTCAGCTCCTGCCTGGGACAGAGGAAGGCCCAGAGCCCACACTCATGACAGGACAAGATTCTCCAGGTCCTAATCCCTGCATTTCACCAATCCCTAACACAGTTGCAAAGAAGAAGAGGCAGCTAAGGCCAGGCTCAGCTCCTCCTACAGCATGACTTCCAATTTTCCATGAAGGACTTAGTTTGATGGTCTCCAACAGGACCAAGTGACAACATGAGACTCCCAGAAGATCAAAGGGATATTTACTGGGCACCTAGGGGTCAACTCCCAGAAGAAAAAATATGGTAATACAGCTAAAGTCTATTTCTTCAGGAAAATTTACAATCGCGAGTGATTCTCTTAGGAAAGTCTCCAGAATGTGAACCGACTATGTGGGGTTTAAGGGTTCCCCTTCTTAAGCAAGTGCTGTTTCGGTGATTATATCCTTTAAAGTTGAATTTCTAGTCTCAAGACCCCAGGGTTAACCTAAGTCCGAACGTCCTCCAATGTCTGCTACACCTCCGAGCTGTCAGACTGTTCAAACACAAACCGAGCCAAACATCCTCCCCGCCAGCACTGACCTGCTCCCGGGAACCATGTGCTGGGGTTTCCATCACACTCAGCCATAAAGTCCTGTTTGAGCTTGTCATCCTCGAGCCATGTGACTTCTGGCACCTACCTGGGTCACATTTGCCACTTCCTTGGGACGCAGCTTTTTTGCAAAAAAAGTCACTTGCTCATGATTGCACCAATGTGCACAATTATGATTTAATAAAAATTAAAAAAAATAAAAAATAAGGGGCGGCACCTGTAGCTCAGCGAGTAGGGTGCCCACCCCATGTACCGAGGGTGGCAGGTTCAAAGCCAGCCCCGGCCCAACTGCAAAAAAAATAAAATAAAATAAAATAGGCTCGGCGCCTGTGGCTCAACAGGCTAAGGCGCCAGCCACGTACACCTGAGCTGGCGGGTTCAAATCCAGCCTAAGGCCCGCCAAACAACAATGGTGGCTGCAACCAAAAAATGGCCGGGCGTTGTGGCGGGCGCCTGCAGTCCCAGCTACTTGGGAGGCGGAGGCAAGAGACTCGCTTGAGCCCAGGAATTGGAGGTTGCTGTGAGCTGTGATGCCACAGCACTCTAACCAGGGTGACAGCTTGAGGCTCTGACTCAAAAAATAAAATAAAATAAAATAAAATAAAATAAGGTCTTAAATGAGAGGCAGTTTTAAAAAATAATAATAAAAAAAAATAAAATAAATAAAAAATTTTAAAAAGCCACTTGCTGAGATGAGTCAGATGTTCCTCAAATCTGACACAACTTGGGAGCAAAGAGAAAGGAAGAGCAAACAACACAATAAACACGCCTGGGCCGAGCCCCGGGGACACAGGTCCCCGGTGAGTGACGGCAGTTGGGCCAAACGTCACACGGCCCTATAGGCGTTCCAGATGTTCACAGCACCCACAGAAAGAAGTTTCCTTGACCACCCCCTGCCCCCAGGGACGCGATTGGGCCAAAAAGCTGGTTCCCAGAGAGTGAAAGAGTCTGAGGAGGAGATTATTTCTTCTCTGAGCAGAAGTGGTTCCTTATACCACAGGGAGACACAGAGCAGGCCGCAGCCAAGGCCCAGGAACTGAGGCCGGACGGGCTTCCCAGGTGACCTCAGTTTCCAGAAGACACACCCCCCTGTGGGATGGGGACCTTCTGCCTGATTCTAAATACTCACATCTCCTCACCCCCCACAAGCCTTCTCAAATGTGCCACTTGTTCCCTGCACAGTTACTTCTCCTGAGCGACTGGGGACAAACTTAGGCTCTGTGTCTCTGCTACTGCAGTGGTAAAGCCCCAGGGGCTTGCAGAGGGCTGGCCTTCCCCGCCCACAGTCCTGCTGCAGTGAGGATCCTGGCTGCTCTGCCCCACCTCCTCCCCCAGGCACTGGCCTCCAGCCTGACTGACACGGCCACCCTTTTCCCCCACTTTGGTCCAGACCTTTTTTTTTTTTTTTTTTTTAGAGACAGCATCTCACTCTGCGGCCCCAGGCTAGAGTGCTATGGAGTCATAGCTCACAACAACCTCATACTCCTGGGCTCAAGTGATCCTCTTGCGTCAGCCTCCCAAGTAGCTGGGACGATTGGCACCTGCCACAATGTCTGGCTAATTATTCCACTTTTTAGTAGACACGGGGGTCTCGCTCTTGCTCAGGCTGGTCTCCAGCTCCTGAGCTCAAGTAATCCACCTGCCTCAGCCTCCCACCCAGACTGCTGGGATTACAGGTGTGAGCCACTTCTCCTGGCTTTGTATTTTAGTTTTTAACCAAAGCATTTCAAAAATTAAAAATAAATAAAAAACAAAAAGCTGTGAAAATAGGAAAAAAGCTCATAAAATATGAAGAGCAAACATAGTTTTGTAAAGCTCTAACATGTTTGTGTTTTAAGCTAATTTATTACAAAAGAGTCAACAAAATGTTCAATTAGAAAGTCTATAAAATGAAAAGTAAGCGAGGGCTAATTCATTACTGAAGGTGTTTGTTTTTTATAAAGCTAGCGTGGCTACCTCTGCCGTGTTTATAAAGTCTACAGGCGTGTGCAGTGATGTCCCAGGTCTTCACACCCACTCTCCACTCACTCACTGGCTCACCCAAGCAACTCTCAGTCCTGCAAGCTCCACTCGTGTGGTGTGTTTAGTCGTTTATACTTGTTATTATTACTATACCTTGTCTCTGTTTAGAAGCTCAAACTCTCACCACTGTGTCCCATTTGCCCACAGTATTCAGCACTGCACCATGCTACATACTGTGCAGGTGCGCGGCCTGGGAGCACAGGCCACACCACTAGGGCTGCGTCAGCAGACTCTCTGATGTTCACACAAGGACAAAATCACCTACCGGTGATTTCTTAGACTGTGCCCCCATTGTTTTTGTTTGTTTGTTTGTTTGTTTTGAGACAGAGCCTCAAGCTGTCACCCTGGATAGAGTGCCCTGGCATCACAGCTCACAGCAACCTCCAATTCCTGGCCTCAAGCGAGTCTCCTGCCTCCGCCTCCCAAGTAGTTGGAACTACAGGTGCCCGCCACAACGCCCAGCCATTTTTTGGTTGCAGCCGTCATTGTTGTTTGGCGGCCTGGGCTGGATTCGAACCCGCCAGCTCAGGTGTTCGTGGCTGGCACCTTAGCCCGCTGAGCCACAGGCGCTGAGCCAATGCCCCCCATTGTTAATCGATGCGTGACTTTGTAGGAAACCAATTTAGCCGTGAATTGATAATTATTCAACCTGAGTACTGAGTACACATGGAAGTTGATCATACTTTTAAATTTCTCTACATTTTTGGGTTCTACATTTTTCATAATAAAAAAGAGTGAGGCAGAGAGAGAGAAGCGAGCAGGAAGGATCTGGGGGGAGGAAGAAAAAGAAGGAAGAGAGGGAGGGAAGAAAGCAGGAAGGAAGAGAGGGAGAGGGATGGGGGAGGGAAGTGGAGAGAGAGGAAGAAGAGGGGTGGGAGGAAGGACAGAGCCAGCAGTGGGACCCTCTCGATGCACTGAGGTCTCTGGACGCCGATGCTGCTGCCCGATCACACGTGTTCCTAGTGATGACTGAGTCCTCGGAAAGAGTCAGGTGTATTGGATAGGATTCCATTTGCAACAGAGATTGACTTATTCCCTACTTTGGGGGACATTTTACAAACAAAGTTTTTAAAAATCCAGCCACGGGGACAGTGACTTCAAGTGATCCGTGGAACAGAGCTCAGTCTGAGGACACCACCCAAATGAAGTGCCCCATGTTATCATCATGGGGTGCCTGGCCCTGCCCTACCCTGAAGCTGTCCCAGGCCTGCCCAGGAGCAGGGCATGTCACCCAGCCAGGCCACAGTGCTCCTGACCGCAAGTTCATCTCTGCTCCAACAGCTGGAGCCAGCCCACGTTCCCTCAAAGATCTTGCATGATGGACTGCTTCTCTCCTGCAGCCACTAAAAAAGAAGAAAAGGAAAGAAAGGCCTCATTTCCAATGGGAAACAGACCCTTCTCAGCCTGGGCCTGGAGACCGTAGCTCAGGCACAGGACCCCCTGGATCAAATCAGCTGGGCCTCCAGGTCTGCCTCGTGGCTCAACTGTTTTCATGCCAACCCATGGTGTTATTCAGAGCCTGACCTTCACGCTGGCAAGACAGGGGGAGAGGCCAAACCAGCCTGGATTTGTAAGCTTCTAGGGAGGGGAGGCCAGGCTGCCCGAAGGGTTTGCCAGTATCCACAGCAGGTCAACAGGGAAAAGCCTCTGATGAATGATGGAAATTTTACAAGTCCAAGGCCAGTATCAGCCCAGTATTTATTTGCTCCAAGTTGCCTATTTTTAAAGTATACTTCATGACTGCTTTCTGCTAACCCTCATTACACACCTGAAGATCTGCAGAAGGCTGCAAGCCTCATGAGGAAGGGTGACTCATCTGTCCTGTTCACCACCTAGGCTGTCCCTAGACCCCACAGAGGGCCTGCTACACCACAGGTGCTCAGCAAAGAAATGACGCTGCTGAATGAATGAACGAGTAGCAGAAAATGTGACAGCATTTCCATAGACCAGGGGCAGTTCTCCAACTTCAGTTGTCAGAAAAATCACCCAGAATAGTTAAAATACAGATTTTTCCTTCCTGATACCCTCTATCCAGATTCTGATTCCATAGGTCTGGGAGACCCCAGAATTTGCATTTTTGCAAATCTTCGCGAGTAATCCTGTTGCGTTAGTAGCTCACACTTGCAGAAACACCATGGCTCATTTCTGAAGTTCCTTTAACAGGTTCCCTCAGGGTCTTGGGTAACTAAACTTCTCTACCCCCACCCCCGCCAGAAACTTCCAACTAGTTCGTGGCCTACAGCAAATGGTTTGCTCTACTCTTTTTTTTTGAGACAGTCTCACTTTGTTTCCCTTAATGGAGTGCTGTGGCATCGTAGCTCACAACAACCTCAAACTCCTAGTGTCAAAAGATACCCTTTTTTTTGTTTTTTCCTTAGAGACAGAGTCTCACTCTATTACCCTCAGTAGAGTGCCGTGGCGTCACAGCTCACAGAAACCTCCAACTCCTGGGCTTAGGTGATTCTCTTGCCTCAGCCTCCCGAGTAGCTGGGACTACAGGTTCCCGCCACAACGCCCAGCTATTTTGTTTTTGTTATTTGTAGTTTGGCTGGGACCGGGTTTGAACCCGCCACCCTCCACATAAGGGGCCGGCACCCTACCCACTGAGCCACAGGGGCTGCCCCAAACTATACTCTTGCCTCAGGCTCCCAAGTACCTGGGACTACAGGCACCTGCCACTACTTCCGGCTAGTCTTTCTATTTTTAAGTCTTGCTCAAGCAATCCACCCGCCTCTGCCTCACGGAGTGCTAGGATTACAGGTGTGATGCAGAAGTGGCCGGTATCCTCTCATGGAAGGAATTACAAATGCAAAATGCTATTAAAATCACAAAACCTGTTAAATGAAAAATCTTTCCTAATAATCCATCCACTTTTCTTATTTATAGTTTTCCTTCCACAAGTTTTAAAACTGCCCTGGAAAAAGAAAATCAGTTTATTCAGAAAAACTCCCAATTCCAGCCCTTGCTTTGCTGTGGCGGATGCCCAGCCTTGCTGCTCTCACACATTTCACATTGGAGGCCTTTATTCTCCGGAATCGGCAAGGGACAGCGGCAGCCTCCACATCAGGGGGAGGCCTGCAGCTCTTTTCCTGGATGGGACATTTGAGGCAAAGGGCAGTTCAATTTTGGAACAGCCCCTTTGGGATACAAAGCTGATTCAAACTTCTCACTGTCAATTAAGAAATTCTAATCCCAGAGGGAGCATTGTTGTCTATAACAAAGACCAAATTTTCATTCATGCAATTGATATCAATTTCCCCAGCACTTAAATGGGGTAGGGGTGGTGCAGAATGGCTGGGTTTGGGGCCAACTCTCTGAGCAATGCAAGGTAACTCAAATTCCCGAAGTATTACATAACAGAATGCCCACGCCTGGAAACATTTCGAAGCCTTTTTTTAGTTACCCAGAAATGACAAAGGAAATTATTTACTCCAGAAAGGTTTGCACACTGGTGCGGTGGAAGGATCCAAGAAAGCATTTTTCTTATGTCTTCCTCCCTCTCCCTAACTCCTGCCAGTAACCAAGTGACAACAGAATTATTGCTAGTCATCTATTTTTTTTTTAATCATGTGATTTTCTTACAAAAGACAAGGACAATTGCTCAGATGGTTGTTTCCAAAAAACGGCACATAATGGTTACGTGAGATTCCATGCAGCTGTTAAATGCTTCCAGCCAACCCTATCCAGGGTTTTGAAAATTATATCCAGGCTTTTAATGGAATACCAATTACTAAAGAAAGAAAACAATAGAAGGGAACTAGAACTTAAATATCTAAAACACAGCTAATAGGGCTA
>CAUYON010167196.1:0-15715 GCA_963573935.1 Arctocebus calabarensis
TTTATATAGTGATCAAGGAAATGCCATGAAGGATATCTGTAACAGTATGATCAAAATATTTCTGAATGTATATGAATCGTGCCCTGTGATTGCACCAATGTACATAATTATGATTCAATAAAATTATTAAAAAAAAAATCATGACATCTTGCCCTCCGTTTTGTCAAGACAATGAAACTCCCTGATCATTCCACAGGAATGAATATGCCATTAACATTTTAGCATGAGCTGCAGAATCAGATGAGGTAAGTGCAACAATGGCAATGAACAGGTAAGTGTTGACAAAATAAGAAGGTGGAGGAAGAAAAGGGCTGGCATCTGAGGAATTCCAAGAGATGCCAGTTCCTCAGCCATAATGAAGGGAGCAGGTGCCTGGGATAGGGAGGAGAGAAACAGTGAGTGAGCAGGTCATTTCAAAAAGTGAAAGGAGTTAAAAAAAAAAAGAGGGAGAAGGATGAAAGGGTGGAAAGGTAAACTGTTCCAAGGCACAATTTTATTAGAATTTACTGTTTTTAAGATGTATACACCTGAAACAACTAGAGAATGAACCCATATGAAAAGACTAGGTATTAACATAAATTCTTGGATCCCAAATATGGTCTGTTTATGCTACCATGTGAAGGACTTAAATAAGGTTCTAAATTCTTTTCTGATGAATTTATACTTTCACAACTAACACTATTTGCAGGGCTTGTATTTCTAAAATATATTAATTAAGATGAATGTGTATTCTATTTGCAAGAGAGGAACACATACCCCTTATTTAATGTGTTGATTTCAACTTGGCAGAACTATATAGTCTGCTTACCCAAGGAAAAATAGTTCATTACTGTGCTATTGCTCTTCAATGGATCCAAGATGAACAAATATTATTAGCATTTTAAATCTGTCCTATGAACAGAAAATGATACATTTCCCTAAATTTAAAATCCTGGTCACATATAAGACTTTGTTAAAAGGTGTACATACCTGCTTTAAACGAATACCAATGCAGGAAAATCTTGATATACATAGCAAAACAGATGAAGGGACAGTGATCCCTGTAGCTCAGTGGGTAAGGCACTGGCCACATACACTGAGGCTGCTGGGTTCGAACCCAGCCTGGGCCAGCTAAAACAACAATGACAACAGCAGCAACAACAACAACAAAAATAGCCGGGCATTGTGGCGAGTGCCTGTAGTCCCAGCTACTTGGGAGGCTGAAGCATGAGAATCTCTTAAGCCCAAGAATTTGAAGTTGCTGTGAGCTGTGATGCCACAGCACTCTATGGAGGGCAACATAGTTAGACTCTGTCTCAACGGAAAAAAAAAAAGTATTTTCTAATTTACAAAAGGATTTGTACTCATAGTCATTCAACACCAAACTCCCCAAACTTACACCTCAAAAGTAAAGTAACAAAGTAAGGTTAATGTAGGCACTAGGAATCCAGAATTAAATATAGGTTATCCAATGGTCACAGAGGAATGTCATGAATTGTCAGTGTCCTGGTTACCTGAGACTCAGCCTTGCTGATGTCTAAGTGAACAACCAGTCTACCACAGTCCTTAGCCTATGATTTCTTTTGGTGCACAGCATCTCACGATTTCTGCTTCTCTTTGATAGGTTTGTGTACAGGCTTATAGGCCTGCTCATATAGATGTAAATAATTCTCCCAGTTACTCACTATGATTTCTCTTAGTAAATCTAGGACACAGACCAAGATGTGTGAAGTGACATGAGGGAGAAGAGAAGTGGCTGGGCAGGGAACAGGTGATGGCCTTGGTGGGGCCCAATCTTCTCAAATCAGAACCACATTGATAATGTGGAGCAAGGTACATTGAAAGATTTATTAAATACAGGAAATAATGATAGAAAAATACATTAAGGCAATAAAACCTAGGTGTTAATCACATGACCACATCCAGGATTCATTTGCTCCATCAGTACAATCAGGTGATACAGAAAAGTTCTTGAAGTCTGGATACATACAAATATATTTCTTTTATCTAGATACCAAAATATAAAACACAATTCCTAGTACATAAGACCCTTTTAATACTTGCCAGTTGAGTGAATGAGGAACAGAGAAACTTGGAAGGCTTCAAGAAGAGATAGAATGTCAACTGGACCATGAAGACCGCATGGCATTTCAACAGAAGTAGGGGGTGGGACATCATAAGCAAAAGTTATGAGGTAATGCTGAGTAGGAAGGCATAACCACCAGATAAGCAAGGAAAAAGGAGGAATGGCCATAGAGAGAAGACAGATGAAAAGGAGAAAGTGTAAGAATGCACCTCTTTTTGTCACACCAGAAGTTTCAGTGGAAATTCTTTTAAATGACATCTCGCTTAAGACAGAAGTCATCATTGAGAAATGAGCCATTAGTAGTTTAGCACGTCATGACTGGTTTTTGTTAGTTAATAGTCTAATGCAAAGCTCGGTGTTGTTAAGGCACTGAAAAACCAGCATTGAATTGCAGTAATGGTCAATTTCTTGGGGATTACACATTTTAAACCATAACAAATGATTTAAAATAGCAGTTGTGACAGCTGTGTTGGGAAAATCTATCATTCTGTAGCAGTTAATTACCATGTTTTTCCCCAGAAAGAATACAGGACAGTCTTTGATGGCCTTGTAATTTTGATTAGGCTAATTTTTTTTAAATCGTGTAGCTAAAGATATTTTGTAGAAAGACTAACAACACTTCAGCAGTTCCTGCATGGTCCTACCAGTTATTTGCTTTGCTTTCTGTTGGCAAATCTTAACCACATAATCCCTAGGGCCTTCTTTCTTTATTCTCAATTGGTTTTGTGGTGGTAGAAGGCCATGAGGCACTTACTACACTCACGTCCATTCTGTAACCTCATTTTTCACTAACACAGTTTTGTCCTTCTAGTCATTTGTTTGGGTGCCAGCTTTCTTGTAACAAACAAATGAAGTTCAAGGCCACCAAGAGTGCAGCCATAAATAGCATCTGAGAGTACGTGGTACTGTGCTGTGGAGGGATGAGACAGTATGTCTAACAGAATGGCTTTTGTCAGCATCAGATCTACGCAGAAAAACAAAGACATGGGGCTGGCGAGGACTTTGAAAGGTTAACACAGCCATATCTATGCCCCCAATCAGGGCTTTTCCTTTTCACTGCTTGTGATAAGAAGTAACCATGGTTTGGTTCTTATTTGGAGGTCTTTCCATTTAGTTTCCCTTCTTAGCCTTCATCACCGCAGACAAACTCAGCAAGCCCAAAGGAACAGAGGGCTCAGAGCAGTCAGGGTTTGGACGTGTGGCTGAGATTAGAGAGGACCTAGCACAAACTGGTAGTAGTGGTGGGGACGTAGGGTTGGGGACATATGAGGGAACATGTCATTCACCCTCTACCACATATTGTATCAGTCAGGAAGATTTACTTATTTCTAACAATTGCCAAAGGAGGGTCTGGAGCCTACTTAGGGAGCTCCTAAATTAATTTTACAGACTTCAACTTTAAGTTTGTTTTCAGAAACTTGAAGGAACCCATAGATGTGCAGATGTTTGATGGATCTTATTTGGTAACTGACAAGATTATGAATAATCACAATTATTTTTAACTTCCATAAAGCCTAGTATATACTGCTGTGCCATAGACTGTGCTCATTACATTAAATTGAGGGGCAGTCATTTAACTGTCGAAGGGCTCTAAAAAGAGTCTGTGATCTGGTATTTGTGTGAGCACCCCATCATCACAAAGGTTTTGGTATAGCCTAGTGAATCAAAGTTGGAAAATTTTTCATAGGTGAGACTTTCCCCTTTTGAAGAAAACTCAGAATAGGCAGGAGTATGTAGATACTTCTTGCTTTCAGCACATGACGCTCTAAGTTGAATAAATTCTATCTTAACCCTGACATCTTAGGATCAAAGGCTTCTACAATCAAGTTGCTATAACTTTCAGGCCAAACACGGCAAGTTAAGGGAGAAGGGGGAACAGGAGAAGCACCTCTTCCTTCAAAAATAGTAACAAAAAGATTATTGCTAGACTATAAATATTGGTAATGAAACAGTTGTCACTTTTAGACCACTGTAAAAAGGTGTCATATCTTCACATTTATTGTGAGGTTAAACTTACATTCAAGCTTTTTTAGCAACATAAATGAATCTGACATGATTGTATGGCATTTTATATTCCTGAGGCCTCATACATTCCTTTTATCTAATTAATCTATTTACCTATTCATCTCTCCTAGTAGAATGGCAGATCCCCAATGGTCAAATTACTCTCTGTGTATCTTTAGGTTCTAGCAGAGCGTCTGGCTATACAGTGTGTACAATGTATACATTGTGGACACTCAGCAAATGTGTGCTGAACTGAACCAAGTCAACCACAACAGGGAGCTTTAAGTAGGGGAAGAGATGCATGTGCAGAAGTGTGTGTGCATATGAGTGATGAGGAGGGGCACAAAGATAACTTTTATATCAAATAATGTGGGAGGAGAGTTAAAAGGAGCTCAAAAGCCCAGTGTGCTTGATGATACACTGGAGTATCCAACTGATAGAGCTGTGAAATGCACTGTACTGTGGCAAAGTACTCCAGGAATTCAAAGGCCATTATTTGTACGTAGGTAAATTTCTTTTCGTTGACCCTATAATCATCTTCGTGGTTCAAATGCAAGGCCACTCAAAGTTCTTCACAACTCTCTTCAGTCAGAGAGCCTCAAGGGAAAAGTTGGCCAAAGTTAGAGGGTAAAAGCTCATAAAAGTAATAAAAGGACCAAGGCTGTTGCCAAATTAGCACACGTTTGGTTTGTCAGGTAACATTACCTAATGCTTCTCCATGCTTTCCCTAACCTGTAGCTACTACTATGAAATCTCCTTCACCACATACCTGCAGTTTATGCCCATTGTAATTATCTCATCTACAGGGGCATGAGATGGTGAGAGCTCATTACCTCTTTTTTTCTTTCTTTTTTTTTTTTTTGTTAGTAAACCCCTAAATTACTCAAAACTTAGATGCAGTGAAAGGATTACTACTGAAACAGATTTGGTAGCTGAAAAACTACAGAGCCACCAGCATAATCCAAGAGAATAACGTTTTTCCCTTCTCCAGAAATCTGGGACAGTCACGGTCATGCTTATTAGAACTGTGAAAGGAGTCGGAAGAAGGCCTTCGCGGTTTCAGTGGCTTTGTAGCTTAGAAACTGCCCTGTAATTTGAGGCAGTTATGTGTGCTTATCCAGCAGCTTCAACTGAGTTTTATTACCCTTGTTATTACTCCTGCAGGGAAAAATAGGTCAAAATATGTAGTAACATCATTTGCAAATGGAGCTGCTCTCTACTGCGATGCAGCACTCAAACGGCAAATTGCACAAAATGGACAATAAAGTTCAATGTTCTTGGCTGCAGGACATATGTAACATTTGCTGGAAATAAATGAATAGCTACTAGTAGGCAACTAAGGGAAGATCTCAATATACTGCTATGTGGCAAGCCAAATCTTGGGGACAAAAGCCCAAAGTTATTGAGGTTCACTGTTACAAATGGGTGACATCATAAAACCTTCAATTCTAGTCACTAATTCAGATTTAAAGTTACAAGCTATAACTTCACATGCTGAAGAAACCACATGGGAACTCCAAGAGATTCAAAACCACAGTATCTCAAATCCTCTTTCAACTAGCTTTATTTATCAAAATATAGGGAAATCATGAGTAAGCCAGCAATGACTATTTACCTCTCTGTGTACAAAGCTTCCCCACAATGATATTCTTTTTGTTTTTTTCTCAAGGATCATACTCTAAAAAACCAAAAGGAAACTCAACCACCAGAAGCCAGACATTTTATATTCAGATATTTCTTTCCTCTTAGTTACAATTTCCGTCCACTGTCAACGATTGCATTCTTCTTTCCTTTAAGGTTTGTCTGGGCTTAACCACAGGGTAGTGGGTGAGGGCATGAGCAAGGGCAAAGAGACAAACCCTCTATACTCAAACAAGTTTCAGCACACAACAGATAATGCTTCATTGCAATGTCACAATGTTTTAACACAGATTGCTTTCTTTATGCAATGCATGAATCAGTTAACACTCGTGCAAAATGCATTCCATCTGCTCAGACAGATGTAAGCTGCGGTGCTTCCAGTTCTGTCAAATGGCACAACTAGTTGAAAGAAAAGCACTGAGACAGATGGGCGATGAGTGAGGAAAGGGGGTCAACCAAAGGAAGCAACTTTGTCTTCAAATCTACCCAATCAAAATGGGGCATTTTTAACTTTCTCAGATACCACACAGGATATAGCCCTCAGTATAAAGCTAAAGCAGAGAGGGTGTTGATGCCTTTAAAAACAAAGTCTTTGTAAACAAAATTGACTTCACAACCCATAGCAACGATTAGCAGTTCTTTTTTTCTTTCTTTTTTTTTTTTTGTAGAGACAGAGTCTCACTCTATTGCCCTTGGTAGAGTGCCTTGGCATCATACAGCTCACAGCAACCTCAAACTCTTGGGCTTAAGCGATTCTCCTGCCTCAGCCTCCTGAGTAGCTGGGACTACAGGCGCACGCCACAACACCTGGCTATTTTTCTGTTTTGCAGTTTGGCAGAGGCGGGGTTTGAACTCGCCACCTTTGGTATATGGGGTCGATGTCCTACTCATGAGCCACAAGCGCCGCCCCAATTTGCAGTCTTAAAGGCACTTCAGAAGCACCTAAACTTGCCTGAGATTGCTGCAAAGATGAAGAGAAAGGGCAAGGAGGAAGGAAGATCAGAAGGACTGGAAGAGTGGGGAAAAGGAGAGAAGCAGGGAATAGAAAAAAAGATTGAGGAAGGAGGTCAAGAGAAGAATAAAGATGTCTTCAATTGAAGACAGGCCAAGAAAGACTGACACCCCTCAGGGTCAGTTGATGCTCTTAGGCATAGGTGTAAAGAAAGTTAGGGACATTTCCCATCAATACCAATTGGGTAATTTATCACTAACTCCCAGGAGCTACCAGCCTCAAAAAGTTTAAGACTCTTCATTTGAGCCTATAAATGTATTAAAGCTACTTCTCCATGTAGTCTATTACCTTGAACTGACCTCTGGGGGTGATCCTCCATGCTCCAGATGCTCCTTCCCTTAATATTCCACACTGTTGCCCCATTCCTTCAGCATCCTGCTCTGGTCATTTCAAAGCCAAAGCACTAGCTAACCTTCCCTTACTGATGTATTGCAAAAGTCTTGTCTAGCAATCACTTTTTCTCACCCAGATACTACATGGGCATTTTGACTGGTGCTACCTGATTTTAATTTTTTTTTAATTTATTAACTTTTTTTTTAATTTAATGCTTTCTTTGGTTGAGTTATTTTACTTCTAAGGAATTCCTAAGGCTATGGGAATTTCAGCACATTTTGGCTACTATAGTGCCGGATTTGCCCATGACAGGCTGTTTACCTCAAGCCTGCAGAAATGAAATCTGAAGAGTGTGAAATCAACTGAAAGGCTGAAAGTTAAACCCCTTGGTATATCCCTCACAGTTGTGTGGCAGACAGAGATGGGTGTGGGGAAAGGATGGTGGGATATAGCCGCCCAGAGAATGCCAAGCTGAAAAGTGCAATATGATTAAAGAAGAATGGTCCCAG
Source organism: Arctocebus calabarensis (assembly GCA_963573935.1). NCBI lineage: Eukaryota > Metazoa > Chordata > Mammalia > Primates > Lorisidae > Arctocebus > Arctocebus calabarensis. The sequence goes on from CAUYON010167196.1 coordinate 7,565, forward strand.
TGCACAGGCAGATAGAAACCAAGTACAGGAACTTCTTAGTTAAGACTCGCCAAACAGAAAAATCGCTGAGGTAGGTAAGTCAAATCTAGCATAGTAGTAATATGGAAGATTAAGACAATCATCTAGAGCTGAAAACACATTTATATCAATCTTTTGGTTGTTTCTATAAAATATGTGTGCATGTGTGTATGCACACATGTAGGAGGAGTATGTGGGCAGCAATGACAATTCCCAGATTTGGAAGAAAGGAAGGAAAAATATCTAAAGGATCTCAGGATCATGTAGAAACCAACTTTGCCTCGTTCACAATTTTGAATTTTTTCTTTCCTTCTTCAAATAGTTTTGCCATTTTTCCTGCTGAATTCTCTACCACTTATTTTCCAAATTCATTGATCTTCTCTGCCCAAGGGCAAAGACTCAGTAGTAGAGCCAAGCCCAAGCCCAGGACTCTCTTCCCATTCTGATACTCTTTTTATCTTTTCACGCTACCTCCATAGTAAAAAGTATTTATTACCTATATAAGTAACACCTATATGCTAGACAACCAGAAAGACATTGGAAACACTTACAGGTTTTATTTTCAAGGAACTTTTAATATAGTAAGAAAAATACACAAACCATTGTAAGAAACAATTTAGTAATTTTCATAATAAGGGTATAAATGAAACATTATGAGATCTTTGAAAGTGTTAGAATGATATTTAAGATTTTCTTACTGAAAATATTTCAAAAATCCAGATAAACATTCTCCCTAGTGAGATTCTAGTGAGAATCTTCCTATTAGTGAGATTCTAGTATACTTGACTATTTTCAGATCCTCAGTATGTATTTTAATTCACACATAACAGCTACATTTCATTAGGTCACAGGGTTCATATGGTCTCATGTTGATTCCAATACCATATATTACTGCCCTAAATCATAAGCTTAAGGATGAATCTATGATTAAATCCTGTGGAAAAATTGTTAATATTTGGAAGATATAAGGAAAATAACTAGTATAACAAACTGATTGAAGTTTTTGTTTTAATTTCTCCCAAAATGGAAAAACAAAAGCTTTATCTATCTATAAATATCTCTGTGAATTAGACATACAAATGCACTGTCTAAATAACATGTTAACCAAATGTTTCTTTGACAATGCTGGGAATTATTAAATTATAGAAATTCATACGATGAGATTTATTTTCAGGTCAGGCTTGTATGAACCAAAGATCAGGGCCTGATTCTTAGTATGGAATTAGGCATAAATTTAGGTGGCCAATCTATAATCTTAGCAAGTTCACACCAGCTAATCAGTGGAGTCTTTCAAAACCATGTTTCTCCACTTGGCTTAGGGAACCCAATATAGAGTCCAGAGAAGACATTTCCCCTGGACAAGAGGGTATCTTTAATATGAGCTTTGAGACTTTGTTTCTTTGAAAATATTAAATAATTCTATTATTCTTCATTTATTTAGCAGTATTATCAGGAAAGTCAATCTGCATTAACTAAAAATCTCAATTAAAGAAACTTCAATACATTGATCCCTGGTTGCTAATAGAGAACCTTGGAGAATCTACTTTAATGTCTGGGGAAGAATGATTTTCAATTAACTCATCAAGACTATACCCACGTATAATGTTCTCACTATTTTCTACCACAATCAATCCAAAAAAATTAATCAAATAACTATTTCCAAAGCACCATTGTGTTAGGAAGTGTGTGACAGAAAAATCTAGTATTGCTAAAGGACTTGAAAAAATTTGTGTATTAAAAAGATTAAATAATCTTTTTATAATTTTGTCTGGTTTATTATTAAATCATTTGCTTAACAACACTTTTTCTCAAAGCAGTCAAGTATTTCTGAATTATTATGCTACTGGGTTACTATTATTTGATATGAATAGGAGGTCCAAAATACTATTTTCCTCTTTAACTGAAAGTCTTAGATTAATATCTGATAAAATTAATTTATTGACTTTACATTAAAATATTCATTTGTCTATCAATTTCTAAACACATAAGGATTTTTTTATTACCATTTTATTGTTGCTTTCTTTTTCTTTTTTTTTTTTTTTGTGGAGATAGAGTCTCACTCTATCACCCTTGGTAGAGTGCTGTGGAGTCACAGCTCACAGCAACCTCCAGCTCTTGGGCTTAAGCGATTCTCTTGCCTCAGCCTTCCAAGTAGCTGGGACTACAGGTGCCCGCCACAGTGTCTGGATAATTTTTGATGCAGTTTGGCCGGGGCCGGTTTGAACCCGCAGCCCTCGATATACGGGGCCGGCACCCTATTCGCTGAGCCACAGGCGCCGCCCTGTTGTTGCTTTCTTAATTGAAATGAATTTTGGTCAGAGGGTATATTGTGTAGCATATGGATTCTTTGGTATTTAAGATTTTCTCCATAGTCAAGCAAACAATCAATTTTCTAAAATGTCTCTGATGGAATAGAAAAGAATGTTTATTCAGTAATCGTTTATTGAACAATCTTACATATTTCTAATGCACCAAGCTTGCTAATTCTATTATTGTTAGGTTTTTTTTTTTTTTTTGTGGCACAAACTAGATCTATCAAATTCTGAGACAAACGTCAAAGAATCCATTTTGATTGGGGATGTAGCTATATCTCCTTGCAATTCTACCAATTTAGCTTCAGTTATTTTAGGGTATATTTTAGGTACCTATGTATAGAAGTTTTCATATTTTAATATTTGAACAATAGATTTTTATTTTCATCTCAGCAATAAACCTCTTTGATCACAAAAAAAAATCAATTTAGGCTAAGAAAAATTATCCATTTGAGAATTTATAACAAAGATCAAAACCTACCCATGAAAGAACTCTGGTAACTTTTATAATGTTTGGCTTTGTTTTGTTTTATGTACCTAACTTACATTTTTTGAGAGGTATGCCACCTAGAGTACTCCTGAGGCTAGGCAGTATATCTTGGACTCAACTGTGAAAACAAAATAATTAACTGAACTGGTTTTCCCTGAGTTGACCAACAAATAGCTGTCTTGGCAGAATCTAAATGAGGAAAAAATTACCTCGCCATAGCAATGCCTACAAGGCTTTCAGACCATTATCTTTTCCCTAAGTAAGTTTTTGGCAGATAGAGATTTACATCTAGAGGCCTGCAAGGGAAGGTGGCAGCGACAGATGTTTTATTTTCTTTCTTTACCCAATTTTATTTATTAATACACAAAAATCCACTTTCTTTCAGGACAGAAGTACATAATTACATAAATAGCAGCTCAGGAGCCCTCACCACTTGTGTGGGTTTAAATGTTTGTTGCACCCCTTGACAGCTGCGGAAACACACTGAGGGGTTTTTACTTCATCAAGACAGTAACAGAAAAGAAAAAGAAAGGTCCAACTATCACCCTAAGCCCACATCTGAGATTTCTAAAATACTCTGGCTCAAACATTCTTCACTGGTGCTATGGTCATGAGTCACTGTCAGTGTGGTAATTTACAGGTTGCGCTCATGTATCATATAGTATACTTTTATTCCGTTGTGAAGAATGAGAAATCAGAAAATGCATATACCTCCATGGGCAATATTTGAAAGAATGTGAGCTTGGATTCCTCCTTGAGGGCAGTTTTGTCCCCAGCAAAGTGAAGTTAGCCCACCACTACTTCTTTTCCCACTGTCCCCAACCCACCACCCCAGGTCAGGGCTTAGGAGAGAGTGAGACTGTTTTATAATTGTCTTGCTGGAGTGGAAACCCTGCAATGTGTTTCAGCAGCCACTAAGGAGTGTAGCAAACATTTAGATGCAGGAGATAGTCAAAGTTTAAAACTATCATCACAGGCAATATTGAAAGGGAAAAATGTCTCCCGAGAGGAGTCTGAATGGGAACATAGAGAACTGTGTGCAAGGACAGAGATGGAGATCCCTATACTTTTAGGTGATGATAGGAGTATTGATGGACTAATCAGCTCTAAAGTGCCTTCCTGTCCAAATTGTTGTGAGCCCAATTGGGGATGCAAGGAGGAAAGAAGAAAAGAGAAGAGTGGAAAGAGAAGAAAATGACTCATTCTCCGTGTGTTAAGTGAAAAAACAGGGTGGGGCTGTGGGTTTTAATTAATTTACCTAAATTTAATTAAATAGGGGTTTTAATTAACATCAGGAGAATGGACAAAGTGTAGAGCCAGAAAATTTATCTGACGTATCCCTTTCATCAGAAATCTGTGAAGTTTACTTGATGTCTCAGCAAAATTTAGATTTGTTACAGTTGATACAGTTTTATTCTCTCAAATTAACTTGGACCTAAGTCTTTTTTTTTTTTAATTGTGATAGTCACTTTATCATGGTGATGTGGAACTGAACCCACAACATTTCCAAGGCACTTTCAAATGTATTTCTCACACAATTATGGCAAAATTCAAACCATTTTTGACTGTAGGAGGTTTGTATACAGGTGATCATTGTAGCATTCTTTGAACAGCTCAGCATATTTGAAACTATCTTTAAGAACGAATTCTCCGCCTTACAGAAAGTCAAATGAAAACTAGATTTTCTACCCTGACAAGTTTAATCACAAAATTAAATCAATACAATTATTCAAGTATTGAGAATATCCGTACGTGTACGTGTGTGTGTGTGTGTGTGTTTCACTTAAGATGTATCTATTCATTTAACTTGGGACAATTTAATACATTTTTGCTACTAGTTAAAACGGAAATTTTCCGGAAAGAGCTGATTTCCTACTTTACTTGATGTAGTTGACGGTTTAAGAGTTTTTCTGCTAATATTGTATAACTTTTAATCATAAAAGATTTAGAAATTTCTGGGTCACATGATACAGAGAGATTTGACTAACAAATTGAGTTAATTTACAGAACTGCCAAATTATAACTGGGCAGCAACCCATATGTGTCTCAAGGCAACTAGATGTACTAAAAAGTACCAGCACGTTAAATATTTGTGTTTCGTTTGTGTCTCATTTAGATTTTTTATACTGAGCATCCCTGAGAACTGTGAAATTCTTTCTATACAAATTTATAACTATACACTCTACCTTTCAGTTGTATAAATTAAACTCAGCATCTCTGAAGTATATATTCTAAATAAAATCATAGCAATAGGGATAAAAAGGCTTTCAAATCCAATTTCTAATTCCCCATCCACATTACAACTTTATATGGCTATTCATGCTATTGAATGACTTTGGATAAGGAAAAGCTTGGGAGAAAGTGACTTAAACAAATCATTCTTATGTGTTGATGACCAAATTGACTCCAACAGCAAAAGCCTTTGAGAACTGATTTGGCATAAGCCCTGCTTATAGAATTTTCATAAATTACCACATAAGATGGTAAAAAAAAAAAAAAAAATGACAGTCTGAGAAATGTCAGGGTAAAATGTGGAAATCTCCTACATAGAATTCTGAGATTGCCAGGCAAGGCCCTCTCTTTTATCTGAAAAAGTATAAAAACTGTAGACTTTCCTGGAGAAACTCTACTTAAGCCAATTTGGGCATTATTACATATGAAAGAGAAGAAGGTTCTTACATCGAATAACCGAAATGATTGAAAGGACAGCAAATAAATCTTTCCAGGAAAGTTTGATTTTAAGTTGAGAGAAGAGAAGGTTCAAAGGCAATTGGAAAGATTGTGTTCAAATATACAGGACATGGTTGCTGCTGTGACTACAACAAACTGATAAAAAGGAAATAGCCTTTAATTAAAGTAGGAAAGGTTTTGAGTAAAGATTAGCATCGATTCCTTGACAATTAAGATGATAACACATGGGAATGGGTAACTTCCTTTTCGCAGAGACTAAAAAATACTGTATCTGTGTGTGTGTATAACTATTTAACCTCAAAGTTTGAAGTTTGGCCAGTCTAAATAAAGGACACTGGAACAAACCTCCTTATTCCCCTGTAGTAACAGTATTCAATAATAAGACTGCCTTCTTAACTTTTGCAACTTCAGCATCCTTAAAGTCATCCCTAGTGTCTTCATAGTGACTTACTTTCTTGCCCTTTGGAAAATGCAATCAATGTGGTACAAAAGCCTGAGCTGAAGTTTCACAAAAATTATATACCATTCCATCCCATAGCTTAACTATTACTCCTTGTCCATCATTTATACAATATCGGTTTTTGCTTTTCCCAAACCTATCCTGGAGGACAAATGGAATACATAACCTTATTTGCTACTTTCTATTTTTTAAATAAGATCTTTTATTTTTTTTTAACAGAGTCTCAGTATATTGCCCTCAGTAGAGTGCTATGGCACCACAGCTCACAGCAACCTGAAAATCTTGGTCTTAAGTGATTCTTTTGCCTCAGCCTCTAGAGTAGCTGTGACTACAGGTGCCTGTCACAACGCCCAGCAAAATAAGTAAGATCTTAATTCTCAATCAAGCTACTCCCCATATGGAAGATTTAAGAACAGTTAGAAGTATGAATTTGCTAAGCACTAGGCAGAGCCTCCCTGCTACAAACGCATTGCCCACTCGCAACAATTTAATCAACTGGCTGAGAAGCATTACAGGTCCCATCACCCTGGTTTTAACATCTGCCACTAATTGCATCCATAGCAAATATCGATTTAGGAAAGTTAAAGTCACAAACACACCCATTTCAAAACCAACTCCCTCTCCCCTGTATAGTTTGTTAGCACATCAAATGATCCATATCACAGTATCAAAATATATTCGGTCACTCATTGCTATTCTTTTGAAACAAATCTCTGGATAGTCTCAGCCAAAGGAAAATCATGTGGAAGAAAGAACCTCAGAGATCTGGAAATGTATTTCTTCATTTTGGAGATGGGTGATGACTTATGACTTTCCTGTCATTCTTGTTTTTCAAAATATCTTGTGATTAGGTTTTATTTGTGTAAGGTGAATTACCTGACTGGCTTTTCTTTTCCTGTTTGAAATTTTAGTGGCTAAGCAGTAAGAAATTCTTCTTGAATTTGATAGAATGCAGCCAATGATGACATTTATATATTACCTTATTCAACACGAGCTCTTGGGTAATCTATTTTTCACATTTAAGGTAGAGAATAATGATTTATTATAACAAAGACCCAAGTATATTTTCAAAGTTAGAAACCATTCACTGTTGCCTCCTTGATGACAAATTCTTTCAATAACTATTTTACAAGTGAACACAATTTGCATCTTATCACTGTCACATTTTGTGTGAAGCTCAAATACCCAAAACAACCTCATGGCAAGCACAATTAATAATATACTTTGATAATTCGATGACAATAAGTTAAATAAACCTTTGTATTTATATTTATGGTCAATTGATTTTTGACAGGAATGTCAAGACAATTCAATGGAGAAGGATTGATTCTTTCAACAAATGGTGCTGGAACAACCTGCAGAAAAACAAAGTTGTTCCACTTCCTCCTACCATATACAGAAATTAACTCAATATGGATCAGCTGTCTAACTATAAGAGCTAAAATATGAAACTCATAAAATAAAATACAGGAGTAAATCTTTGTGACAATGGATTAGGTCATTTTTAAAATTTTAGATTATTATGAGAGTACATATGATTAGGTTACATTGGTTGGCGTCTGTAAGGTCAAATCCGAGTTGTAGTTGTGGCCTTCACTCAGGAAGTGTACCATATACCCTTGCATTGTTCCCCTTGGGTGGGAACTTGCTGAATCCCTTCCCCTTAGATATGACACCCAAAGCCCAAGAATCCAAAGAAAATAGAAACTGGACTTCAGATTGCGATGTTGAAGAGCAAAGGAGACAATGGGCAACCTTGCCTGGTTCCTGATCTAAGTGGAAATGATTTTAATTTGGCTCCATTCAGTGCGATATTGGCTGTGGGTTTGCTATAGATGGCCTCTATCAGTTTGAGAAATGTCCCTTCTATACCAATTTTTTGAAGTGTTCTGATCATGAAGGGATGCTGGATATTTTCAAAAGCTTTTTCTGCATCAATTGAGAGAATCACATGGTCTTTATTTTTTAATTTGTTTATGTGCTGAATTACATTTATGGATTTATGTATATTGAACCAGCCTTGAGACCCTGGAATAAAGCCCACTTGGTCATGGTGTATAATTTGTTTGATGTGTTGTTGGATTCTGTTTGTTAGTATCTTGTTAAATATTTTTGCATCAATATTCATTAGTGATATTGATCTATAGTTTTCTTTTCTTGATGGGTCTGTCCCTGGTTTA
>CAUYON010167197.1:0-21557 GCA_963573935.1 Arctocebus calabarensis
TATCAATGTCTTTATATAGTGATCAAGAAAATGCCATGAAGGCTATCTGTAACAGTACAATCAAAACATTTTTGAATGTATATGAATCGTGCCCTATGATTGCACCAATGTACAGAATTATGATTCAATAAAATTATAAAATAAATAAATAAATAAAAATATATATAAAAAAAAAAAGCAAAGTGACTAGTGTCTGCTGGGGACTTCTGAAGACAGAGTCAGGAAAACAGCCTGAGATGCCACGAGAGTCAAGACCTGAGTACAGAGCAGGGGACCGAGAGTGTCAGACAGAGGCGATTTCCAGCACAAACATCTGGGCCTGGGATGAATTTAGAACTGGGATATTTAAGGGAAGAGAAGGCACAGTGAGGAGAGGTAGATGCAAGATTGGGAGGTGAGACTGGACAGCAGGACATTGAAGGTCATGGTGAGGAAACCAACAGCTGGTAGCTTTTTCAATGAGTTTGCTGCCCTAAACTTAGAATTTTATGTATTTAAGAAATTTTTCATGAGCTTCCTGCTTTAACGTTTATCACTGTCACCATGTTCTAGCCTTTCCTTGTCTGTGGTCCCACGGGAGCCATTGGTGGTGACTGGGAGAGGGGATGACTCTTCTATCAGAACAATTACAGAAAGCGCAACTGACTCTGTCATTCTCTTGTTAGATCTGGTGTGAAATTTTTCCTAATACTATTTCTTTAGTATGTTGTCACGTCCTTATTATATCAATAATAGCAGTTAACATCTATGAATGTTATTACTATGCACCAGCAATGTTCTGGGGGTTCCACACGTACTAATTCACTGAATCTTCACAGCCATCCCGTGGAGCAGGAACTGTTATTATTCCCACTTAACAGATGACGGAACTGAAGCAGGGGCTCTGCCCACAGTCACACAGCCAGTAAGTGTAAAAGCTGGGATTTGAATACAAAAAACATGTCTCTAGAGCTGACTGCTAAGCCATTCTGCTTCATTGCATCCCCAGAACACTTGTCAACAGTGCTGTGTGTTTGACTGATGGTGAATGTCGGAATGACACAGCAGAAGAGAATTCTTTAAGCAGTGCAACTTCCTAATATTAGTGGCCTACCATATGCCTATTATTATGCTTTGTGTACATATCTCTTTATTTAAAACTCATATGAGTTTCATATGTATGCCTATAAAACAGGCATTCCTTCTCTCTGGTGCAACATTCAGTTTCTAATATCACTCACTACACTCCCGCCTAGCAATGCCCCAAGCGTCCTCTGAGGAGAGTCTTGGACAGAGCCCTTAGGGTAATTCTTTAAGCCAGAGAACTATGTATTTTGCCTTGTTGGGGAAATATTCAAACTGGCCATCAATCCAGGCAGAGGTGCAGTGGCAGTTCCTCTGAGTGATGGAAGACAATGACATAAGTGTCGCCCTCTAACTGGCTCACCCACTGCTGGCTCTGATTGGTTAAGGGATGCAATTAGAGAATTGTGGCTGACATGCAGGAGATACTCAGTGTTCATGCAATGAATGGCTAGCACCCTAGAGATGCTAACAAAGTCAGCCCCTCACACTTTTACACCTAATTTTTAGAAACACAACTAAAATTCTTTTCACTCTCTTCCATTTTCTTATTTTTGTATAAACAGTATGTAGCATGTAGTCAGGCACTGTTTGTTGTGAGTGCTTACCAGATGATCTGGGGCTTTGAATCTTATAACAACCTCATCAGGTAGGCACTCTTATGTTCCTATTCTGCAGATATGAACAATGAGGCATGAGACATGAATTAATCTTTTTACAGTCACAAAGCCAGTAAATAGCAGAGCCAGGCTTTAAACCCGGCACGCCTCATTCCAGCTTCTGAGCTATTAACCATCTTGACACTGGCTTACTATGGGTTGTTTTGTCACTGTAAACCTCCTCGCGTCTCACTTTCCCAATGGCAAGAGTGAGAGGTCATTTATATTTATGTTTGCATTATAATGTCTTAAAGCCACTTTTACTTGAGGTAATTTTCATCCTTTCCAGGAATCTCCTTCATATAAATATTTACACAAATCCCTGGAGCTTCTCACACTCTAACCATAAATCAGTCCTTGTCAGAGCTCCCTCATTGCCACTGGCATCACTCAAGGCTGAACTCTACAATTGACGGTGTCCACGCTCCCCCAGGCGACTCTCATCACTTCCAGCCAAACAGCCTGCTGCCCTTACTCCAGTGACCTGTCACTGCTCACAGGGAGCCAGAAGTTCAGCACCTTGGGTAGCCGATCTGAGAGTCCCTGCCGTACTGTGAGATGTAAAACACACTCTCTCCCTGGTTTTGGAGGCCAAGGAGAAGAACGTTCTTCCTGTGTTCACACTCAGAGGCTAACTGCAGGAAAGCCGCCTCAACCCCGAATGTTGCACTTGTTAGCAGGACAGCACTTTCATTACACCAGCTGTCCTTCTTCCCAGAGAATACACGGGGTCTGACCAGGCCTCCCAATCAGCCACTCTCTGTGCCCCTGATGGACCAACCACTGCTGTGGCCTCTGTCCCCAGCCCACCCCCTTTCCAAGATGGCCTTCTCTTAAGGTCCTCTTTTGTCTTTTCCAATTTTTTTGGTATCCTATGGATTCACCTTAGTAGAGCAGACTTTTTTTTCTTATACCAAACGTCAGTAGGGCAAAGAGGTCCGTGTTCTAATGATTCCCTGTGTGCCACCTCCAGAAGCTCTCTGCAGTCATTCTCACACAGGCGCAGCTGCACACAGTGGGAATTTGTCTCAGCCAACAGGCAAGCTGTTCAAAGAAGGCTTTTGCCTCCAAATGGAGCTAAGTCCTTGGCCTTGCTCATCCAGAACTTTTCTTTGAGAAATGTACTCTGCCATTGGTCTGCCATTGTGACTTTTGTTCATCCTCATGATATTCAAAAATTCAAGATATTCACCCATGGGCAGATATTTTGAAATACTATGTTAGAATCTGTAATTAATTATGAATTACAGCTCTTTCCCCCATGTTCCTAAGTTTCCTATATATTTTTTTAATTTTTTTAAAGTTCTTAATTGTTTCAAACTCATTTTCTTATACTATGTTCTTATTATATCTAGGAATTAATAAAATAAACATATAATGTACAAACTGTCTTTCATGTCAGTATATACATGTTTGTTGTAGCCCGTATCGCCTATGGCTAGGAGAAGTGAGAGTTATAAGAAATACCTGTATAGCTCAATAATGAAACACATTGGTGAAAAGGGCACAGAGAGGGATTTGGCCCTCCTAACAAAGAGCTTGTGAGATGAGAGCAGTGGTGAATTGGCATTCTCTACACCTGTGGTGTTGAGAGGCAGATCAGTCTTATATTAGGCTGGAGGAGAAGGCAGTCAAGGGGCAAGTGCGTTCTATCACAGACCCGCTCACTCTGACTGTCTCCTCTTCTGCCTGCAGAAGGCCAGCACGGCAGGCGTCTCTCTGCTGAAGATCACCAAGCTCCACTAAAGACTAAGATCTATCTTTCTAAGCAGACTGCTTTACTCTCTCTAAGACTCTCTCTCTCTCCAGCTAAAGTAGACAGCCCTCAGGCACCTAAGATAAACTGAACCTGAGCAAGGTAACTTAGGGGTCTGCACCCAGAACCTAGTTAAGCAGGGCCGAGACCTCACCAGTCCAGGGCCCTGGCACGTTTCCTATCTTAACCCAACAATGAAAAGTAGAAACAGCAATACTTTCAGAATGATTCTTCCTAAATAATGTTTATAGTTTTAAATATTCATTAGAAAGAGAACAACTCATCAACAAACCTGTAATATTGCTGTTTCCTAAAGCTCCATTAACTTTCCCAATACCGTAATTGCTTCAGAATTAGAATAGTCTAGATTTTCATGTACCAGAGTAATGCCAATTCTAAATTAATTCTAAAATTAGATCTCCTCAGGATAATTATGCAGCTCCTAAATCCTAATGTCTTTTCTCCAAAACATAGGACATTTGAGTTCATTTCTTGTTTAGGGAGAAGAGGTTAGAAGTGAGTCTAAGCCTTCTCAGGAGCAAATACAGAAGGAGATTAAAGAGAAACAAACGTGCTTAAAATGACCCGTTTCTTGGGAAATCTGTTTGGAATTGCCTCCTCTGGACCAGAGGCTTTCCTCTGTCTTCTCTTCTCAATAAATTCTCTTGCTTTTGCGTAAAATAATAATATTAATAATAACAATAAAAGGCCCCTTTCTTGATTTCTGGGAGGAAAGGGTCCAAGTAGTGTTTAACCAACTGTATCTCCCAGTTTCCTAAAGAAACGATGGTGAGTTGACCTGTTCCTCCCAAAATTTACGTCTATCTAGAACCTCAGAGTGTGGCCTTTTTTCAAAAATAGTCCCTTTGTAGATCTAACTAAATTAAGGTTAGGTGATGCTGGAATGACTAGCATCCTTGCAGGAAAAGGTGCGGCACACACAAAAAACCCAAGAGCAGATCCAGGGGACAGAGATGAGGCACACCGGGGGCGCCAGGAATCGGGAAAGTCAGGGAAGAATCTTCCCTAGACCCTTCAGAGGGATGCTGGCCCTGCCGACACCTTGATCCCAGATTTTTAGCCTCCCAAAATATGACAGAATAAATTTCTATATTTTGAGCCACACCGTGGCACTAGCTGCACCAGCCCTAGGACACCCACATGTCTGGAGACCCTGCCACGTGTACAGAGACCCTGCCGCGTGTACGGAGACCCTCCCACATGTACAGAGACCCACCTTCCCACGTGTACGAGACGCACTTCACAGCGCATCTTGAGCGCTCTAGAAGACCAGGTGAGAAGGACCCAGTCCTGGATACCCCACTGATGGGCCTGGAGTTTGGGTGAGTAGGAGGCCCCGACTGCGGCCCCGGTCTGTGTATCAGTCTGCTCAGACAGCCATAACAAACGCCGCAGACGGGCTGGCTTAGATGGTAGAGGTGTACTTACCACAGTGCTGGAAGCTGGGAGGCTGAGATGGACGCCTGGAGAGAGCACGTTTCCTCGCTTATAGACAGCTGACCTCTCATGGAGGAGACAGAGCAAGACCCTTCTGGTGTCTCCTCTTCCTGTCATGAGGAACGCCAGTCCCACCAAATTTGGCCCCATCCTTACAACCTCATTTAATTTTAATTACCTCCTAAAGGTCCCACATCCAAATACAGCCATGCTGGGGAGTAGGGCTTCCACACGTGAATGTTGTAATGACACAATTCCATCTCTAATACATGAGTTTAGTATAAGTTTTCCACTGTTTAGCTCATAATCTTGAACAAGTTATTTAACTTCTCTGGCTAGCAATTTTCTCCTCTGTAAATGGGAATAATAGTAATAATATCTACCTCATAAAGGTATAAAAATTGCATGTACTAATATATATAAATTATCTCGCACAGTGGAACACACTAAACATCATACCAGAATTAATTATAATTATTGGTACATATGTAAACAAAGCATAAACTCTGTTTGGTCATACCAAACAAATTAACTACTCTTTTTTTTGCCTATTTTATGCTCGATACAGCAGAATAAAATGATTCTTTTTATAACCATAACTTTATAGAAAAATGGTATTCAATGACAACTATACTTCCAAATTTTAAATATTTATTAACCTTTGTTCATAGATTTGTGCTATTGGGTATGCTCCCAGATTTATAAACATTTGTAATGTTTGTAAACACCTGTCATCCACAATGGGTACCGTAATGATACCCATATGATCACTGACCATAAGAACACTGGAAGAAAAATATACTGGGTATTCTTTACCGTCTACTTTAAATTTGGAAACATTCATGTGAATTATTCAACAGAAGATGCTCTTTCTAAAATTTTATATCTGAAGATTTTAACAAATTAAAATGATTAGGTCAGGCACAGTGGCTCATGTCTAATTTAGCACTATGGGAGGCTGAGGTGGGTGGATTGTCTGAGCTCATAGGTTCAAAACCAGCCTGAGCAAGAGCTAGACCCCACCTCTAAAAATCCCCAGGCATTATGGTAGCTTCCTGTAGTCCTAGCTACTAGGGAGGCTGAGGCAAGAGAATCGCTTGAGCCCAAAAGTTTGAGGTTGTCATGAGCTATGATGCCAGGCACTCTATCAAGGGCAACAAAGTGAGACCCTGTCTCAAAAAAATAAAAATAAATAAAAATAAAAATATTGAAAAATCCACTTTGCCAAAAGAAATGCAATGAAAGTATTACTTTCAAATTAGCTATAAAATGTAAATTTGAAGAATATTTGAAGATAGTATTATTTTGAAAATAAAATTGTGAATCTATGGTTAAATATGCATTCAAGAAAAAATACACTTATGACATAGTGTTAGAGACATTTATGGCTAAGTTGTGACAAAAGTGTATCAAAGGGTAGCAAGAATAATTATTTAGCTTATGTTAATTTTTAAAGAAGATACTTAGTTTGCAAAGTTGCTTTGACAAACACTATTTTTGAAAAAATTTATTTTGAAACATTTCTGGAATATAATTATGTTATAAGTTTACTACTAGAATTAATCTAATTTGTATACTGATAAATGCACATTTCAAAATGATATTCTGTTTATCAGTATTATGGTCTTTTTTCACTCTCCAAAGTGTTTGGAGGATAAATATATTCTCACTTTACTTACAAGCTTTGTAAGACTTTGGCTTTCACCCAGATGAGAATAAAACAACATCAGAATTAATGAGTGGCATGCTGCAGTTTACAGATTATATACAGAGAACATGTGATGTTTTATGTGCGTATTCAAGGACCACCATTCTTGCTGTGGGTGACAAGGGCTACCCCCAGGGACCAGGGAGATGTCCAGTGTAGCAACGCTGGTGTGGGATTATGCAGGGTAGCAGTAGAGACAGATTTAGAGTCTACTTCAAAGGTAAAATCAAAAGCAAAGGTTCAGTTTTGCGTTCTAGTTCAAAGGTAGAATCAAAAGCATTACAAGAAAGCTTGGATGTTAGGGGTAAGAGAAAGAGTTTTGGTCTGACTGACCAGAAGCTTATGGCCTGAGAAAGACTGTACACACAGAGGTGCTGTTTTAAAAGACTGGGAAGCATTTTAGAAGATAAAGTTGCTGACAGGAGGTTAAAGGTCATAAAAACATCAAGTTTGGAACAGTAAAGTTGAGAAGTTCTATTAGGGATCTTAGTGATACTGGCAAGAAAGTTGTTGAACATATGCGACAGGTTGAAACTCGACCAGAGATATAACTATGGTTATTATTAGTTTTTAACTAATAATGTTTTTAACAGCATTTTAACGGAGAAGACGGGATCAGATTACCCAGGAACGTGCTCAGGAAAAGGCTAGAACAGGTAATAAAACTGAATCTAATGGCCTACACCACTTAATGATAGAGAGTCCAGCAAACGACTCTGAAGAGGAGTGTCAGTGTAATAGGAGGAAAACCCTGGCAGCGGGATACAGCTGGGGGCAAGCAGGCGATTACCTTTGTAAAGTGGTAGCTACGTATTCGACAGGACTCTCCGAAGAAACAAAACCAATGGGACATACAAGGTCAGACAACTAAGTTTACAAACCCACCCTAGAAAAAGTGGATATTTATTATGGGAATTGGCTTACAGCACTGTAGAAGCTGAGAAGTCCTACAATGTGATGTCGGCAAGCTGGACACCCAGGAAAGCCAGTGGTGGAATTCAGTCTGAGTTCAAAGCCCTGAGGAATGGGGAAGGGGAGAATAGTGGTGCTGGTGTAAGCTGCAGAGTTCAGAGGACCAAGAACCAGGAGCTGCAATGTCCAAAGGCTGAAGAAGACCATTCCAGCTCAAAGAGAAAGATGGAATTCACCTTTTCTCTGCCTTTTTGTTCTATCCGAGGCCTCAGCATATTAGGCGATGGCAGCCCTCATTGGTAAAGGTATATCTTCCCTATTTAGCAGATTCAAATGCTAAACTCCTCCAGAAACACTCTGAAAGATACATGAGAAAGGATGTGAGACCAGCTATCAGGGCATCTCTTATCTCAGTCAGGTTAACACGCAATGATAACCATCACAGCTGAGTATGATGGGACGTGAGAAGTCACCACTGGACTTAGCAATATAGATGTCATGGTTGACCAGGACAACAGTAGCTATGATGAAGTAGTGAAGGCAAAAGCCTGAGCAGAAGAGAAAAACAAGATTGTGTGGGAAATTTGCTTTAAACCACTTCAGCTAAAAAAGAAAAGAAAAAGAAAGGAGGAAAAATATTAGATGGAGACATTATGGCAGGTGATAATCACTATTACATCTGGACAATGGGAATGCAGGCTTTCATGACACTGTTCTTTCTACTTTTGTGTATGCTTGAGCTTTTTCTAATAAAAACATCCAAAACGGGAGAGAATAAAAGAAGAGAGTCAAAGATAGCAATTGCATATAATTTTTCCGAGCAGTTTCATTAGAAAAGGGAGCTGACAAAGAAGAAGTTAGAGGGGTGCTTCCCTCTTCTTTTTCAGAGATTTTTTTTTAAGATATGAAAAATTACAACTTATTTATATGCCAATAGCAACGATCCAGTAAAGAAGGAAAATCAATGGTGCACAAAAGGGAAAGTGGAGAATTGTTGGAAAGATAATTGAAGAGACAAGATGGGAGGAAATCAACTACCCAGCAGAAGGTTTCACTCTAGATGGGACCACAGGATAGTTTTAGAAGTGGCGTAGGGTTTAGAGGCAGAGTAGGAATTAACTGGGTAGCTGCAGTGGAGGAAATACATAAAGTCTTTATTTCAATTGGTTCTGTCTTCTTAGCAAAATAAATAAAGCCAAAAGCAGAGAGTAAAGATGAATGGGAGGGGGGGTTTAAGTTTAAGAAGGAAGCAGGAAATAGTTTTCTAAGTGAGCGGCAGAAAACTATGGCTGTGAGCTCTTCTCCACTGTGAACAGCAGGCCGGGGGTCAGCGCTGAGTGCAGAGAGAGTTGGATTCGTTCGAGGTGTGGATTTTTCAGACTTACACAGCAAGGAGCTGGACTGCAAGGTCATAGGCAAGGGAGTGATGCATAAGGAGGGGAGAGCGTGCAAAGATTAGAGATTCAGCCAACTGTAGGTCTCCTGAGGATTCAGAGAGTCTAACAGGGATGAGAATCTGGGCAATGACTCTGTGGTACATTGACTGCATTAAAATGTAAAATTATATTCATTAAAACACATCATAAAGGTAGATAGAGAGCCTGAATGTTGCAAAAAATACCTTATGTTTATGGGTAGTGCATGGTACATGTATTTTTTAAACACCTAAAAAACAATAAGAAAAAAACGTGACACATCGGCAATTCACAGGAGCTGTTAATAAACATATGAAATCATGCTCCCCTTTGCTAGCAATTAAGAAATAAATAAATTTGAGTCACAGTGAAATGTCATTTTATAATGATGGAGTTGGCAAAAAATTTTAAAGTTGTTTTAATGCGAATTTTGGCTAAGAAAGGAAGTATCAGAGAGGTTTAGACACTGCTGCTGCTGGAAGTGGGAATGGATACAATCACTTGGGAATGTATAAAAAAGCATTGTTTGTTAAAAGAAAGAAAGACTACTTAAATGCATATTATGGGAGAATGGATAAATAAATATTGGTATATTCATACCAGAAGGGACATAAATGAATACAGATAAATTTCATGAACAATGTTCAATGAAAAAAAATGAAGTTGCATATTGAAACCAATTACATAAAGATTTAAGTTTTCAAAACAATGGTCCATATTACTTAAAGATGTATACATATATACAAACTATAAAGAAATTTGTGAGAGTGCTCATAACCAATTTTAGGATAATGTTACTTATAGAGGAGACACAGCTTGTACAGGGAAGATTTGGGTTATGTAACCGTGTGGGCAAAATATTTTCTTCAGTGCCAAGCACATGAACACTTGGTAAAGCATTCCTTATATCTTTTTGAATGCCTTAAATTTAATAGGCTTAATGAATGTTAAACCTAAAAAATAGTAATATATTAACTAGCACATTCGGAGCTACCACTGTACAATACATTAGAACCTTTCTTCTTTCTCGCCTCATTTTCTCTTATCCACTAATCTCTTTCAACTTTTCCTTCTTCCCCTCTCACATCAACAGATATCAACTACAGGTGCCAGGTACTGTGTTTCACAAACGTGCACATTTCTTTGGATTTGTCTTCTTTTACTGGTGTCCAAAATCTTTAGAAGGACCACACTGAGAAGCATGTATACATGGCTAGGTAATTTTCTTGATCTCTAGCCAATGAAAAAGGTAAAAATATTAGAGCAATTATTCTCTTTTGAGTTCATCTATTTCCACAAAATCTCATTAGTTAAGCCCAACAGCTCACTCGCTCCCTGAGGCAAACAAAAACTCTTTCCTAAATCATTTTATGAAGTTTGACAGACAGACCAATTTTCCAAAAGTTGAAGGTTTTCCATTAAACTTTCTATTCAGGGTTTTTGTTTGTTGCTAGATGAGAAAAATGTGCCACTCTAGCTCACACATATTTGTCATAGGGACCTTAAACTTTCCCTTTCTAATCACAACTTGCATTCTTTCAAATTATTAGCCAGGACCAGGGTACCATTTCACCACTTCTCTAAGGACCCAGTAGTAATTTTAGCAGCCGTAATGGGCAGTAACACCTAGTCTCTGCAAATTTCATTTTCTCTTCTAGACTCCCTTTACTTAAATCATCTTTAGGGATTTCTCTTCTCCTCAGATAAAGTTCATGAATGAATTTGCAGCTGTCATTTTGATTGGCACTACAGACAGTGGTTAGGTTATAAATGACCCAAGATAAAATTGGTCTCAAATTTATAGAACTCAGTTTACTGCATTTCCATGGAAATTTACATAGTACATACAGCATATTTCTTTAGGACCTTATATGATTTTGTTTATATTTTGAAATGAAGAATACTCAGATTGTCCTACTAATAAACATGCTTTGTTTCATCCATCGAATCAGGACAAGATATCAGGGTTCAATGTATATGATATATACACATGTTTGAATGAGCTAACAAGTGTATACTGCCTTAAGAAAAGAGTTGAAGTTAAGATTGGATCTAATTTAAGCCACAGCTGTAGAAATGTTTATTGAGGTGGCACAATTTTTTCATGAAGGAGAATAATAAAATTAGGGCATAAAATTTATACATTGTATTCAGCAACCAAGCATAAACTTGATGTCATTGTGCCCTTGTTCTGTATATTTCCCAAGGGTTTCTTTGAGGAATTATTGTAGCACTTTCTAATGGCACAGATGTAGGGTCTCAAGATATTTTTTGCATTTAAAGTTTCCTATAAACTAGAAAATGAGCATAAGATTAGAAGTCTAGGTTCTAATTTTGTTTATTTCTATTTATTCACATATTCATCATTAATTGCACATCTATTATATGTCAGGATCTTGCTAGGCACTGGGGTAAACGAGATAACCAAGATGTGGTTATTTCTCAGAAATTGCTATCATTCACATTAACCGAAGTCTATATGACTTTTCACATGTCAAGTTTTCAATGTGTTCTTCTATAAAATAGGGGAAATATAGGTTATAATTATTGATCTCATTAATATGAGAATCAAAGGTACATGTGAAAGTTCTGCTTAAACTGCCAACCACAGTTGGAAGTCCTGAAGAGGAACCTATAATGTTTTGAGTGTGTTTCATGTCTACAACCCCTTCTAAGTGAAGCAATTAGTATATGGTGAGGAATAAAATTAATTTAACTCCATTAAAAGAGAAAACTGGAAGAAATTAGACTCTTGTCTCTCACCATGTATAAAAATAAAATCAAAATGGATTAAAGGCTTAAATCAAAGATCTGAAACTACTAAAAGAAAACATTGGGAAAATGTTTCAGGACCCCATTGGTCTGGGCAAGGGCTTCTTGAGTAATACCCCCAAGCAAAAATGGTGTCACATCAAGCCAAAAAGCTTCTCCACAGCAAAGGAAATAATCAACAAAGTGAAGAGACAACCCGTAGAATGTGAGAAAATATTTGAAAACTACCCATCTGACAAGGGATTAATAACTAGAATATACTGTATAAGGAGTTCCAACAACTCAACAGGAAAAACAAAATAATCTGATTAAGAAATGGACAAAAGGTCTAGGAGCAATGGCTCACATCTGTAATTTCAGCACTCTAGGAGGCTGAGGAAGGAGGATCACTTGAACACAGGAGTTTGAGGTTGTTGTGAGTGAGGCTGATACCATGGCACTCTAGCCTGGGAGACAAATCTCCAAACACTAAGATAATAATAATAATAATTTTATCTTGGTTCATTTATAACTTAACGACTCCCTGTACTGCTGATCAAAATGACAATTGCAAATTCATTCATGAACTTTATCTGAGAAGAGAAATTCCTAAAGATGATTCAGTAAAGGGAAAGTAGAAGAGAAAAGGAATAATAAAAGAAAGGACAAAGGCTCGGATAGATATTTCTCAAAAAATGACCTATCAGTGGCCAAGAAGTATGCAAAAAATATCATTATTCATCAAAGAAATGCAGATCAAAACTATAATGAGACATCATCTTACCCTAGTTGAAATGGCTTTAAGACAGGCAATGATGAATGTTGGTGAGAATGTGGACACAGGGGATGGTTTCTACAGTGTTAGCACATCTATGGTGGAGAACACAGAGAATACAGAGGTTCCTCGAAAAACTAAAAACAGAGCTTCCAAATGACCCAACAATCCTACTGCTGGGTGTATATCCTGAGAAAGGGCCTTCTGTGTGTGGAAAGGTATCTGCACTCCCATGTGCACTGCACACTATTTACAATAGTGAACATTTGGAATCAACCTAAGTGCACATCAATGGATGAATGGATAAAGAAATTGTGATACACATACACAATCATCATCCAACTTGTGTACAACTTGCACTTATGAATGGATGCTATTCCATTCATACCAACACCTGTAGTCCTAGCTACTGGGGAGCTCTGAAGCAGGAGGATGACTTGAGCCCAGGAGTTTGAGGTTGTGATGAGCTGTGACCCTGCCAGTGTACTATAGTCTGGGTGACAGAATGAGACTCTATCTCAAAGGAAAACAAAACTAAAGAACTAAAAGTAGTCCCATGTTTTGATCCATCAATCCCACTAGTGGGTATTTTCCCAAAGGAAAAAAAAAGTCATTTAATTAAAAAGATACCTGCACTTGAATCCTTACTGCAGTACAATTTGCAATGGCAGAGATGTGTAATCAAGCCAAGTGCCCATCAATTCATGAGTGGATTTACAAAATGTGGTATATGTTTACCATGGAATATTATTCAGCCATGAAGAAGGATGACTTAATGGTTTTGCAACAATTCAGGTAGAACTGGGACCATTATCCTAAATGAAGTCTCCAGAGAATGAGGAAAAAACACCAAATATACTCACTATTACATTGGAACTAAGCAATGAGCACACATGTGTGTAGAGGGAAGTAAAACAATGGAAATCAAAAAGGGGGCAGAATAGAGGAATGAAGGAGTGAGAACCTACCTCACGAGTACAATGAACACCATCTGGGTGAAGGGCATATGTATAACCCTGACTCAAGAATCACAAAAGCCACCCATATAATCCAAAACATTTCTACCTCCATAATTCTTTGAAATTAAAAAACAAATAAAGGGTCTATAAACATGGAAGAGTCAGTGCCTGGGGAACATGATGTAAGAAAAACTCAACTAGTCTTTGCTGGCTTTAAAGACCAAAGAAGGCCCCAGGCCAAGCAATATTGATGGGCTGGAGTGGCTGGAAAAAGCAGGGAAATAGATTCTCCCCTGGAGCCTTCGGAAGAATATAGCTCTACCAATACTTTAGAGAAGTCCATTTTGGACGTCTTACTTCTAGAGCTGTAAGACAATAAATTATGTTGTTGCAAACCACAAAAAAAGAGGGGAAATAACAATACACAGATAATACACAATTAGTAACAAAAAATTTCCAAAAGTCCAGAGAAATAAGTAAAATCAACCTCTAGTGCATTCTGAAAATAAAGAGGTGGCTGAATTCTATAGTATATTGGAGAATTTAAAAACAACTAAAGAAGACAGTAAATTCAACAAAGGATCCTCCATCAAAAAAAAAAATGTTTTGGGGGTGGATCGCAAAGATCAAGTAGAATTCTGCCACCTGGAAAGAAGAAGCGGGGTATTCCTGGAAGCAAGAAATGATACACAAATGAATGGATATATAAATATAAAGGATGTTCAATGAGAATGAAGCAGGGTATTCATTCCAATAAATGATACACAAATGAATGGATATATAAATATAGAGGATGTTCAATGAGAATGATGTATAGGTAATACATGTGGTTTCTGGAAGGTATGTTTTTATAATTCACCCTCTCTCTGCCCTGAAACAGCTTGTCGTTTCTTCCGTAGGAAGGCATTGGTCCGGGTACTGGACCACTAAAAGCAGTGATCACCAACAGACAACATAATTCTAATAATATCCTGTTGGAATGAATAAGTGATTATCAAGTGAGAAGGGAGGAAATTGGGAATGAAGGTAGGTAAGTGAGACAGAATTTCAATTTCATAATAGACTTCATTTGAGAAAGTGACATTTGTGCGGAACCTGAAGTAGATGAGCAAATGAGCCATCTGGTTTTGAACTCTTAGAGTCCAGAGGTGGAAACAGGGAGACCAATTAAGAGACTGGCAATGGTCCAGGGAGAAGATGATGATGGTTTAGAAGAGAACAATAGCAATGGAGCCAGGACGGTGTCAAACTCTGAATATATACTGAAGGTATTTGCAGAAGTCCTGGCTGGGGATATCAATTTGTAGAAAATTTTTTCAAAAGAAGCAAAATGATATAATTACATTTTTAATGACTGAATGGGGAAATAAGAAGATATTCATAAGCTGAATCTAAATCAACAAAGTGGAATACCAACAAATCTTGAACTAGCAGATAAGTATCTGTTAGCATTAAATTAGCCTCCCTGCACCATCTGGCAGATCTTCAACAAGGAGGTAGAATCCCTCCATAATTAAATAAGAACTATTAATGACAAATACAAAATGATTCATTGTCATAAGAATACAGCATGTATGTGTTGGGAGGAGGTGGATGGGAAGAATCAGCAGTTCCCAGAGATGTAATTAATCAGTACAACAATTGTAAACAGGCTAAAACCGAAAAATAAGTGACAAACTGAAAAAAAGTACAGTCAACACACCATTGTTTTGCAATTTATAAAATCTATTTTTTCATCAAAAATAGAAATCCAGAAAATAAGAAAATCCACAAGGGCACTATTAATACTCAAATGATGTTGGTATGTCAACCAATCCATCTCTACTCGAAAGCTGTGCTTCCATTTGCCTCAGTCAGTTCATTTGTTACTATCATCCCTGTCCGTCTATCATTTGGTTGCTCTGTTTCATGGTTATGGTAATCAGTGTTTTCCTGTTAACTAATGCCCTGAAGAAGGCCATTTTTATTATTGCGTTGTGATGTTTCCAAGGTTATATTTTGCCAACATCTTCTGTAATGTCTTAATTCCTGTAATTGAACCTTTTCCTCAATATCAGCATTTCTTTTTCCATCTAGTTTGGTACCTTAGGAAGAGATCTCAGAACTGATGCCAGTGTCTTGGGTTTCAGAGAAACAGTTATGTCCAAGTCTAATTAATTTTCATGTTTTACTTATTTGCCTTAATCTTGGAGAGAAATGTTTTAGTAAAGTTGTAATTGTTGGTGCCGTCACCAAGGAAGCAGGCGGGACAATGGATTATAAACTCCAAGCTTGCAGGAGGGGAGCCTTCCCACAGTGGGGGGGGGGAGCCCTAAGCAACTTCAGCAGCTGCTATTTATTGAGAACATGCACCCCTCCCCCAAGCCCCACCCCCTTCACTAGAGTTCCACAGCTGATCAATTTCCTACTGCCAATGGTCTGTTCCTTAAGGTCCAATACTTCCCACTTTGTCTCTGCAAACTTGATGTCCCAGTTCCTACCTATCTTTCTACATGGGTTGCTACATAAGTTGTTACTACATAAGTTGTTACATAGGTTGTTACATATCTTATTACATAGTTGCTATATATCTTGTTACATAGTTTGCTACATATCTTGTTACATAGGTTGCTACATGTAACATCTTGATTTTTACATTGACAACTCAACTACGTCATATGAGTTGTACGTTGCAATTAGAAAATCACTAGTTCAATTGGGAAATATAAGTTATTGTCCTAGTTTTAATACCAAATAGTAGTTTCATATTCATCAGGACTCTTAAACCTGCTGTGTTTTGTAAAAAGAAGCTTATGGTGCCCTTCTGAGGTTAAAATTATATCATGTTTTTGAAAAAAAGTTTTAAAAGCCTAAAATGCACTGCAGCCAAAAAAAAAAAAAAAAATGCACTTCAGCCATCTGTTTTATTAAAGAAGGAAATTTCTATATGCTTCAGTAGATATTTAATGACATTGAACTTTAGGTCTCATCTACAAAATGAGGCTAATAATATCCACCTTAAAGCACTGTGTGATAATAACAAAATAGATGAAGTCCTAAGTACAATCACTGCACATAAAGAATATATATAACATGAATAACCAAGCACTTGAGGAACTAAATATATATGTAGATATTTCTATAGGGATTAATTTATTTAAGAGAAGCATTGGACTCTGCTTTGATGCAAGATGAGAGCAAATTTAAATAATGAAACAGGAGAAATATTAAAATGACAGGAATAGAAGATTACAATTAATAAATTGTGAACATATAGCTCATCTAACAACATTCTAACAAGAACTTTTTGTTTCACAATGCTTATAAGTCAAGACATGTACATGGGTCAAATGTATTCAATGGCTTAAAAATGACATCTGAAATAGAAGTATGTCTTGATGTAACATAATAACATATTCGGATGCTGGTGTGTATGGAAGAAGGATATAGAGCTGGTTACTTGCTACACCATTTCCCAAGTGGAAAGTACTTTAGACTTTAAACACCAGGAGGTGATTAAATATTTGCAAACTCTCAGTTAGGAAAACGGAAATCAGGGTAGAACTTGATACAGAAGATTAATTTCTCAGGCTGAAAGAGGACAATATAGGCACCATAGTAATTTAGTGATAACTGCAAAAGTTACCACAGTAAGGTGTGAAAAAGGAGAAAGGAAGATTGGGTTACTAGATCCTAAAATTCTGGAGAGAAGTGAGGGAGGTGGTAATGTTTCATTCTCCATGGTATCTTGGGCTCCTGGTCAGGGGGTGTAGAGGGCTTGAGCAGGGAGCATGGGCAGAAACCAGAAGTAGGAGGTACCCACTGCTTTCTGATTACCCTCATATAACTATTTTTGTTAATAAAGCAATAATAAAGGATAGTTTGAATCTTTCCACACCTTCCTCCTTTCTCCTTTAAATACATGCATATTTATATACCTACATAAATTCTTTAAAACTAGATTATTCTATACATGTTGCTCTATGCTTGCTATTTTCTCTTAATGAATTTCTAAATTATCTAAAGAAGAAATTCCAATGAAAGTTATAAAATATTTGGAACCAAATGAAAAGAAAAATAACATATCAAGGCTTGCTTTTCTAGCCACACTAGTGTCCAGAGGAAAAAGTCCTAACCTTAAAGTCAAACTGAAAATCAATTATCTAAGTATCCATCCCAGAAACTAGAAAAAGAAAAACAAATTAAACCCAAACATAGTGGATGAAGGTGATGGCAGAGATAAAAAGCAAAACTGAATAAAATAAAAATAAATCATCCCCTTGGAAAAATGAGCAAAGTAAAACTCAGCTATTTGAATACAGAAATAAAATTAAAATTAATAAAAGAAAGACTGACCAAGAATAAAGAGAAAATAAAAATTAACATCAGCAATGCAAAGAGAGCCTTATTACAGATCTCACAGACATTGAAATAATAATGAGGCAATTATAAGCCATTTTTTACCTATTAATTTAAAAATTTACTTGAAAGCAACAAATCCCTAGGAAAGTTTACCAAAACTGACACAAGAAGAAAACAACCCAAAGTGTTTTGTATCTATTAAGAAAATTGAATCTTTAATTAAAAATTGCCCACGGATTAAAAAAAAAAACAATAACAACATTCACACATACATGTATACACATAGGCCAACATGCCTTCACCAATGAATATTTCCAAACATTTATGATAAAAATGATTCCATCATTACATACACTTTTTCACAGAATGAAAAATAAGGAAATGCTTCCTAATTAACTTATGAAGTCAGCCAAACCTTGATTCCAAATATTAGAAGAATATTATAAAAAATGAAATTTATAATCTAATTTTGTTATTGAACATTTTTTAAATCTAAATTACATGTTAGAAAATTGAAATTTATGTGTGTGGATATATATATACATATATATGATAGGACACCATAGCAATTTGGATTTATTTCAAGAACTAAAGGTCAAACACAACAGTTGGAAATCAATCAATGTAATTCATCCCAATAATGAAATAAGAAAATATAAAAAAAATAAATGCAGAACTCTGTTTTATAACACTCAAGTCATTAGTGATATGAATGTGTATATGCATATATGTGTGTATATCTGTGTATGTATAAGTTAAATCTATTGTATCTGTTGTATTACACAAGACTAGACCAACTGAAAGGGCAACAAAGTTCAGAAACAGACTCACCTGTTCATGATCACCTGATTTATGACATCAGCTGATGCAATGCAGTGGACAGATGGACTTTCAATGAATCATGCTGAATCAATTGGAGACCCATATAGAAAAAAATAAATTTCAGCCTCTTACTTCCATTAAACACAAAACTTGAATTTCACATAAATCATAGACTCGAATGTGAAAGGTCAGACAATAATAAAATTTCAAAATCAAGATGTCACAGAAAAATATCTCATGACTTTGGGGTATGCAAATATTTTTAAAAGGACCCCAAAAGCAATAACCCCAAAAAAGAACTACTATAAAAGCAAATGTTGCTATATTAGGTTTTATTAAAATTAATAACATCTGTTGTAGCCCATATAGCCTATGGCTAGGAGGTGTGAGTTATAAGCAATACCTGTATAGCTCAATAATGGAACACCGTGGTGGAAAGGGCATGAAGAGGGATTTAGCTCTCTTAATAAGCATGAGAGCTCGCGAGATGAGAGCAGTGGTGAATTGGCAGTCTCTACACTTGTGGTGTTGAGAGGCACGAGATCAGCCTTATATTAGGCTGGAGGAGAAGGCAGTCAGGAGCATGTGCATTCTATCCCGGACTCGCTCACTCTGACTCTGTCTCCTCTCCTCCTGCAGAACGCCAGCATGGCATCTCTCCACTGAAGATTATCAAGCTCTGCTAAAGACTAAGATCTAACTATTCTAAGAAGCTTTACTCTCTCTAAGGCTCTCTCTCTCTCTAACTAAAGTAGATAGCCCTCAGGCACCTGAGACCTGAGCTAGGTAACTTAGTGGTCCACATCCGGAACCTAGTTAAGCCGGGCCCTAGACCTGGCCAGTCCCAGGCCCTGACAAGTGGTGTCAGAAGTGACATGTGACACCACTTATTCAAGAAACATGATAAACTAAGTGAATATATAATGTGTAATATGCATATATATAATATATATATGAAACATTCGTATATAGCATGATGTGGAGATACTGGAATGCTTGTACACCATTGCTGGAAATGCAAAATGGTACAATCCCTATGGAAAGTAGTATGAATGCTCCTTAACCAATTAAAAATAGAATTATCATAAGATTCAAAAATCCCACTTCCGAGTATCCAAAACAAAAATTTGAAATCAGGATCTTGAAGAGATATCTGAACTCTCGCATTTATTAAAGCACTATTCACAATAGCCAGGATACGGACACCATTGAAATGGTCTTTGGCACATACAGAATATGTGGTATAGGGTGGCACCTGTGGCTCAAAGGAGTAGGGCACTGGCCCCATAGGCCAGAGGTGGCGGGTTCAAACCCAACCCTGGCCAAAAACTGCAAAAAAAAAAAAAAAAAAAAAAAGAATATGTGGTATATATACATACAGTGAAATATTACTCAGCCTTAAAAAACAAAGATATCCCTTCAAATGCAACATTAATGAGTCTGGAAGATGGTATGCTAAATTAAATAAGGCAGTCACAGAAGTAAAATACTACATGATTCCACTTTTGGAGGAATCTGAAATAGTCAACCTCTCAAAGCAAGATGGTCGCCAGGGGTTGAGGCAGAGGGAAGTAGACAGCTGTTCAATGGGTGTGAAGTTTCGGTAAAGAAAGACAGATAAGATTCTCAAGATGTACAACATATTTAACAACACTGCATTATGCCCTTAAAAATGGAAGAGACAGTATGTCACCTTAAGTGACAATTTTTAGAATAGGAAAAACCTTGAGCAGGAGCAAATATATTCAAATGGCTAAAAGATGAAAACATATCTAATATTATTTTCACAAGCAAAACAGATTAATAATTTAGCTGTTAATAAATTAATAATGTTTATCCAAGTGAAGGTTAACAAATTAATGTTTATCTAAGTGAAGGTTCTATGGCATTAATCTATACCATATATTAATTTTGGCGGAGGGGGGGATAAAAGTAGCTTCATTTGATGAAAATATACCAAACTCTATAATTAAAATTTTGCTCTTTCCAGAATACATGTTATATGCACTTCAAAAACAATTTTATGGTAACTATAGTTAATAATAATGTATCGTTTACTTACAATTTGCCAAGAGAATAAATCTCAGGTATTGTCCTCATTACATAGATACACAGCTGATAGCTATGTGTGATGATGGATGTGTTAATTTGCTCATAGTAGTCATTATGCAGTATAAATATAGATATATATATCAAATCATTCATGCTGCATGCCTTGAATATATACAATGTTTATTTTTCAATTATACCTCAATAAAGGCAAAAAGTTTTAAAAAATAAAAAGCAACCCTCATATAACCTGATGACCAGCACTGCACAAGCTAAACTACGCTGAAAGATAGGGATGTCTCAAATACCCGATGTGTGGGAGGGCACAGAATAAGGATACAGAATGCCCATGCCTCCTCCCCAATATGGTAAATATAGAGCCTCAACTTTTTCATAAGATAGTTCCCCCGTTGAGGTCAATTTCACAGATCATGAACTCTATATAAATAGTACATGAGGACTTTCATCCTGGTAGAACTGAAAAAGGGTTTTGTTTTTCTTCCGTGATTTCTCTGTAACTCTATTTTTGTTCCATATTTCCCCAACACTTGTTATCATATATATTTTAATTTTTGCTACTAGTTTGGATATAAAAGACTACAGATAGATTTTAAAAAATAGAAAGATGTGATAGAGGAAAGTGGATTGTAAAACTGAAGTAGGCACTTGGCTTCATGCAAAAAAGAATTCTACAGCAAGCCAAGAGAGTAAGGCAAAAAAGCAAGTTTATTGACATAAGAAAGAAACACATAGTAAATTGTGGTACATGTATACCATGGAATACTATGCAGCCTTAAAGAAAGATGGAGACTTTACCTCTTTTGTGTTTACATGGATGGAGCTGGAACATGTTCTTCTTAGCAAAGTATCTCAAGAATGGAAGAAAAAGT
>CAUYON010167203.1:0-23205 GCA_963573935.1 Arctocebus calabarensis
AAGACTGGGAGAGAAACGGAGAGAGCTTCTCTCTCCCCACTAGAATTTTCTCCCTCTAACAGATGCCTTAATGTTTTCTGTATTCTTTTCTTTCTTTTCTGTGAATAAATTCTGTCTTACAAAAAAAAAAAAAAAGAAAAACTGAAAAAGAATTACAATAACGGCTGTTTAGATTTTGGGTACATATGAGAAGGATTGTGTACAATCACAATTCTGTATTCTTCAACACGACCAATAAAGTCCCAGTTACAAAAAAAAAAAAAAATCACGAAGATGAAATATTGAAACACATGCAGAAAGTATAATCAAGTTCATGTATTCAAAAATATTTAAAAGTGTATGTCTAATGTACTTTATAGCAAAATTCATTTTAAATGCAATAAGTAGTTACCTAACAAATTCCAGGCATTATACTATGTATTGAGAATACAGAGATAAACAAAAGTCCAGAGTCTGAGATAGCAATTAAGCAATGGTTAAAATGAGTACTTCTCAAAAAAATGTAAATTTGATCACCTAGGGAAGTTGTTAAAATCCAGGTTCAGGAGGTCAGGTGCATGGCCTCAGAATCTGCATCTCTAATAAGCTTACAAGTGAAGCTGCTGGTCCCAAGACCATACTTAAGGTGGGAAAGGACTAGAAGAAATGGAATGGCCTAGAAGTCAGAAGGCCTGAAATTTAGCTCCAACTCATGTGGATAAGCATCCTTTCTCTTAATATTGTGGGATCTGCTTGCTCACCTCTTAAATTGCCTGGGAGGGGAGAGGAGATGATCTCTACATTACCTAAAGCACTAAAATCCATGATATTCCATATTCTGTCTGCCTGCAAAGCACAAGAGGGACCAGAGCAGTGGTTTTTAGTTCGGGACGCTGTTAGAAACACCCAGGGCTAATTTCAAAATCCTGATGTCCAGAACACAACCAGGACCTATTTTATTATGCTGGAATCTCCACAGGTGGGGCCCACTCATCAGTATTTTTAAACTCCCAGGCTAGAGAACTACATGATAGTATCACTAGCAGTATGTGTTGATTATTAACTCAATTGACTAATGCTAATGAAATGGAAGATAAACAAAGCATGCTCCCCTGCCAGATAACTTTGTTCTATTCTGTTGGCAATACTGCAATGTCTATTGGTCCAAAGAGGCAGATTAAAGACATGGGAAGTATTATTTCCAACACTACAAAAGCACCCCAAAGTGCAGGCCCTGCCATGTACAATTGTGCACAGAAGCTGTGCTGATACCCTAACAAATCATCAGCCACATTTCCCAACCTGTTGCAGGCCTCCCCCTTGACTCATGAGATCAAAATAAAGATGGGGATTTTTTTTCCCCCAATGGCACATAGAGAAATCAGATCCAAGAAGCCACTGGATATTTTTACCTTTCAAGTAAAATCATATCCTAGGTTCTTTTAAAATTTGTTTTGGAAATTCAAAATGTTTTTTTTTTTTGAGATAGAGTCTCACTATGTCACCCTCGGTAAAGTGTTGTGGCGTCACAGCTCACAGCAAAATCCAGCTCTTGGGCTTAGGCGATTTTCTTGCCTCAGCCTCCCAATTACTGGGACTACAGGCACCCGCCACAATACCTGGCTATTTTTTTGGTTGTAGTTGTTACTGTTGTTTGGCAGGCCCAGCCTGGGTGTATGCAGCTGGCGCCCTAGCTGCTGAGCTACACGTGCCAAGCCTGGAAATTCAAAACTTAAACGAAAAAGTCCAAACATTATTTACATGTACTTCAGCAGTTTTCAAAAAGGAAAAGGTCCTCATAATCTTCACCACATCTCTTTGGGTTAGGGTAAGAACAGCGGGAAACATCTGAACTTCTGACTAGTCCCTACTTTCAAGATATCTTAGTTATCTTAGTTTTAGATATGTTGGTTTCTTTAACCTAAAAAAAAAAAGAAAAAATGGGTTAAATTAAGAAAAAAATATTTTATCATTCAACTCGAGTAATGAATGGCTTTGTAGCACAGCAGTAACTCATGTCATTAAAATACTGATCCTTTATTCCTTGATTAATTTTCACTTGGGTCAAAATATACTATACATACTTTTCCTAAACAGATTATTTGTGTCTCACAAATATATCAATGAACAGCTGAAGTGTGCATTCTAGGATTTGAGAGGCAAAATTATATGATACTTGGTTATCTTCAAAGACCTTAGAACCTATAAGAGGAGATTAGACTTACGTTCCATGAAAAGATAGCTAAAATTACGTACAAAAAATAATAAAAGCTAAAATAGTAGTTTTAAAGAGTTCAGAGACAAGAGATGCCTCACTCCCAGCTGGGATGGGGCTAATGGGAAGCAAAATAAAGAAGGGAAAGGTTTCACCTAAACCTTCGAGCATGGCAGGGATGAGATCATTAGCCTAGAAACAGAAACTCTGATCAATAGCAAGAAGAAAGGAAAGGATAAGATGGGCTCAAAAACAGTGATAAGACAAGGAAGGAGAAAAGAGAGTTTGAAAAGTGACAGGTAAGAAGTTTCATTCCATCCAGGCTTAGATCGAAGCGTTAAGGACTGTGGACAAAGTCAAAGCATAGTCAGGCAAACTGGGTTAGTGCTTCTGCTCTCCAGGGTCACGATAAAGTTAACTTACACATAAGCACCAGAGTTGACAGAGTAAGGTGCTCTGGGGCCAGAGGGGAAATGCCTGGGGTCTCACTTGACTAAGGACTTTTCCTTTCATATTTCCCTACAGCTCAGGGGAAACTGGTGAAGAATTTCACTCACTTGCTTGTCTCTTTTAAGTAACACCTTTAAAATCATGTTTTTCAGGAAGATAAATGGCAAAGCCCTATATGGCACAAATTGGAGATGAATAAAAGAGACAAGTAGACTGGTACAGAAAGGAGCATGGCAACTATAGTAGGAGAAAGAGGGACGTGCAGAGAAATTATGGAGAACTAATCATAAAGTAGGACTTGGAGAAGAATTCAACCTGGGAAGTGGGTTAGCAGATCCCTTGGTACCCCACACCTAAACTCCTGGCACTCACCTCTTAGGCCTGGCTGGAGGGACATGCTTGGCATATGTGAAGGACAAGCCAGAAATGCCATTCAAAAGATAATACCCTTAGAAGCAAAACGAACCAGAAAGGACACGGCTGAAAGGATGAATGCTGCAGATCCCTCACTGCTCCATTGGAACAGCTTTCAGTCCTACACTAAGTCTTAGAATACTCCAGTGGCAACTTGCTTGCTAATACACCTTTTCTCATCTGTCTTTTATTCCCTATCTCCTTTCTTCTTCCCTTATCAACATTTTTCGATGTCACTCTCAAACTTGTGGCACTTGTCTCAGACTGCTTTTAGAGTTCCCTGTACAAAACCCTGTTGACGCCCTGATTTTAGCCAAGTCAAACACGTATCAGAGTTCTGACCTACAGAATTGTAAGACAAAAAATGTGTGTTGTTTTAAACCACAAAGTTTAAAGTAATTTTTTATACTATCAGTTAAAAAAAAGACTAATATATCACCATTAAATTATAGACTGCTGAAAATTTGTGGTAGTCATAAAAAGTAAAATAAGACAGAAGTGAGATTGATTTTTCAGATGTTGGTTTGAATGTTTAAATGAGTTCCATGTGTGTTCTTGATTGTATGATAGTCTTAGAGATTCGTAGAGCCTCGTGGATGTATGTAAATCAATCTGCAGCTAATTTTGAGATGGTAAAGATGTCTGATATTTGTTTTCTGTTTTGTTTTAGTTAAAAAGTTATCAGTGCCTGTGGCTCAACAGAGTAGGGCACCGGCCCCATAAGCTGGAGGTGGCGGGTTCAAACCCAGCCCCGGCCAAAAACTGCAAAAAAAAGAAAGTTATCATTTAGTAAATTTGGTGCAATGCCATCTAGAAGATGTAGTTAAATGTTTTGGTAGAGTGAAAACCATGGCAATCGATAATACAATGCCATTGTCATATTCACTTTATCCAGTGCTCTGTTTTACCTGGGCTATATTTAGAAGCTTTTTTTCACTTGGAAAGAATGGTTGGTTCTCTGTCAAATGTATCATATGAGTATATTCCTGAATTTTAAAATTTCATCAAGTTGTGACAACACACACAGTGTGTGTTGATATAACTGGCTTGATAGAGGGATTCTGACACAATTCACAGCATGTTAAAGTAACTTTCACTGCATTGTTGGAAATCCACAATCCTGGACCCATGATTTTATCTGAGCATACAGCCGTTGCTTTCAGACTCTGCACTTTTGCAATATTATGTTATGAATGTTTTATTATAGTTAATTCTGCAGTCTCCATGGGTCACTCCATGTTTATCAGTCCCTGCCTTTTCCTATCCTGTTCATCCAATCTTTGCAGCCACAGCATCTTCACTTCTCTCCACAATAAGAGAATATTAAAAATGTTAAGCCACTGGTGGTTCTGGATTTGGCAAGAGAGTTGAGAGTCTGCTACCCCTACACAAAGGGCTCTTAGAAGAGAATGAAGCCCCCTCTCCTCCACCTAATTTTCTTCAGGTGAAGTGCATCTGTCATTCTGATTCATCTTCTGCCTGGTTCCCAGCTTATGCTCTGGTAGTAATATAGCCCAGTTGCATCCAAGGCTGGGCCTCCGTCGCCCAGCCAAGTTTTTTCTGGTCTCCAATCTCTGAAAAATTCTGCTTCCACTAACCCTGGCAGCAACTTGCACAGAGCTCTCTGACAGATGCATCTGGAAACCCAGAGATGATGAGAGCCACTGGTCCTTGGAGTACCAGCCACTGTCTACCTGGTCTTCCCTGGATGCAGATTCCACCAATCTGGGTGAGCCTTGCTCCATGGCCATGGTTGTTGATATTGCTGCTTTTCCCAAGGTGGGCAGGAGTGAAGATGTGTTTTAGGGGGTTGGGAGGGAGTCTAGCCTGTGACTCACAGGAGCCCTCCCTAGTCCTCCACTCTTGCTCTAAGCACACAACACACCATAAAGCCACCTTAATTAAACCAAATTCATATTTTAAAAAATCTAGCTGCAGATTGCCATTGAATAAGGTCAAATGTTTTATTTTTACTTCTCTCTCTCTCACAACATACCTCTATATAATAAGCTCTTGCCAGACAAATCTTTAAATAACTCACTTTATATTTACACATCACAAGTTTAAGCCAACAATCTTTTTATGTACGATAGCTTCAGTTCAATCCCTGAAAGGGCAGGACAGGACAATAAACATTGCTGCTGTCTCTGGTGTGCTATGTAGTAGTGTGTTCAGAGAGGGGTCTGCTTACAGCACAGCACATCCTCTAACTCTGCAGATATGACACTGTGTCCCCTCCCCCCCAAAAAACTTACCCTAAATACCAAGAAAATTGTAAAAAGTCTGTATGGTTACAAAAGCAGTTCAGCAGGGCTTAAGAAAATGAAATAAGGGAGAAAGCAAGTACAAAAGACATTGAATCTCAAGTAAGAATGGCCTCAGACACTTGAAAATCAAAAAATAATCTGTGTACCTTAGAGCTTGGAGACTTCTACTCGGAAGATCACAATTCTGCAGCCGTGTGTCCCTAAGTAACTAAAGCAAATGATTCAAGAGGATTACCTGATGGTACAGGCTTTTAATGCTGACAAAAGTGGCTAGTTTTAAAGGCAGGTGCCTTCCACAGCTTTTATTTGTTGTAGAGTTTTTAATGTTCGTAATGCTACTTTTATTCCATTTCTACAAAGATACTATTTTCTCTGAGACTGGTCTTGTGAACTTAGGATTTGCCAACCATCATGCCTTTCAAGAACATCATTTTGAGATATTCTTATTTAATCATCCTGAGGTATTCTTATTTAATATTATCTTTTATAGCTTTCTCACCATCTCTGTCCTCTTTACCCTCCCATTTTACTCAGGCAAGCCACACTACCCACCCTATAGTTATCAGTGAGCTCGCCTTTGACAAAGTCAGTGTCCGCGCATGATTCCAAGGACCATTCCTTTGTTTCTGATACTATCGGGTTTCCGTGACACCTTTCCTCATCTTGATTTTAGAGATATAAAAATATACTAATTCCCCTTATATTTTTAGGCAGAATAATTCTGGGGTTTCATTATATTTTTAGTTTTACATTTGCTTTAATAAGTGTTCCCCAATTAATTCCAAAACCTCTACAAGAAATTACTCCTCCTTTGGAGGCTTAGCTGACAAAAGAATGGACTGAATTTAGAAGGAAGTTCCTTCTGAAACAAATGATCTATAACATTCTTAATCTAGCACATGATTGGGAGTCTAACTTTTACAAGCTTCTTAACCAGTTTTCCAGCGTTACTGGCATACTATTTATTAAATAGTGACGATACTCAACCCACCAAGACTACAACTACCTTCAAATGCTCTAGAAACTTCAGGAAAATCAAGGTAAAATAAATATCCCATTGATTTAATAATGCAGTCTAGAGATTGATTTCTAACATATGTTGATAACAAACGTGTGCATCACTGGGACCCACAACTCACACTTCCTAGGCAAAATCTAGGCTTCTGCATTGCCTATTGCTACTCAGCAAGTTACACAAACTATAGTTGTAGGTAAATATCATACACTAAATTTGTTATTCAAAAGTACACACAAGAGTAAAAGGGTTAGGGTGCTACCCACCAATGAGAAGGATGTGGACTTTAAATCTTTTATGTTGTATGTATATATTTTTCCAATTGGAGGTGGAGTTTCTAATTGGATATTTTGGTAAGAATTGCAAAATTCCTCAGCCAGATATTCTATATCCCAAATTCACATATAGTATTGAATTTTCTTTTTTCTGTAGTTGGATTTAACTAACTTCCTCACTTAAAATAATATTAAGGTCATGTTGAATATTGATTAACCTTGAGAACTGAAAAAGTAAATATAAAAACAATTTCTTACTCTAAAATAAGGTTTAACAATGCGCTAATAGACCATAATTAAGATGACAGCCATGAGTTAATCAACCCATTAAGTTGGGATCAGAAGTATCAACTCAAATGCCGTCTAATTATTTACTGACCCTTAAAAGGTTCAGTATGGTCCAAACCTATAGGCTGATCTTTCTGTTTCTGTTAAAGTCACTTTGGAAACCAATTCACTTCCTTCCATGGCTATGATTGCTGAACTGATAAGGGTAGGGAGTCAACATAAAATCCACTTATGAGAATGTGCTTAGGGTTAACAAGTAATGGAATCTCAAGCCAACTGGTGACTTAAGTGTCTGTAGAAGCTCTTTATGAAACCACCAGTTTTATGTTTCCCATGTCCACACAAGCATGAAAATGAACGGGAAGCCTCTGACTCTACAAAGTCTCAGGTTCTTGACTTAGCTAAGACTTGCCACACACTCCCCTTCTTACCCTGCTCTGTGACCATCAACCTCAGTTTTTCAAATATCAATGGGACAAAAAGAAGTGAGTAGAGGAAAAGCAAGGTAAAGAACCATACCTGCCAGATAAAAATTGTGAGGTTTTTTTGCCTTATTAAAGATGTAGTGAGTTGAATAGAAAGTTGCTTTGGTGATTAAAAGGCAAAAAAATATAATTGGTGTAAATAAGTAGGCATCAATTATTTGCCACTTTCAAGAGGAAAAAGAAAAAGTAGGAGCGTATCTTATTACATATGGGAATTTCAGAGGGCATAATAAAAATTATGTATCAAGAATTCATTTGAATCCTATTGGTACAGAAAAGATGTAATAATAATGATTGCTATGATAATGCAAGAGATTGTTTTTAATATCCACATTTTCTTTCTCAGGTGTAAAGCAATTTACCCTACTAAGATTTACAATGTCCATTAGTAAGCAATGTGATGTCAGAGACTCAAAGGGATGTATATGCAAGAGATGCTCCTGGGCCTGGTTCTGCTGTCCTGGCCCCCAGCCAAGGTTGCTTAAATCCTGCTCTGACTAACAGTCAGTCCTTGGCTGTGATTTTCCCCAAAATAAGATATTAACTAAAACTCTGGAAAGGGGAAGCAAGAAAAAAAGAAAACTACTGAATGCATTAAACACTTTTTTAAAAAATAGTTTAATTGAGGTTAACTTGAAGGGCCTAAGGTTTTGTTTTTCTTTCTACGAAGAAAATAAGTCAAATGCATCCCGCTGATGCTTGAATGGTTCTGCAAAGGAAACCATCATTTCTGGGAACACAGAAAGACCCCGCTGATGTTGGTGACAAAGTCCTCCTTTTCCCCCCTAATTTGTTGCCTTTGTTTCCCTCCCGTCATTAGCCAACCTCTTAGGACTGCTGTGCCAACCGTAGCACAAAGACACTTGTCTAAAAACCCTCTGTAGGAAAAAGTGTTCCACCTTATGGGAAAAGGTGAACCCGGGGGCCGCAAAGATGAGGAAAGAGTGGGTCTTTGAAAAAGCTTTGGGCGGCTTTGGCAAAGTCAGGCTTAGAGATGGTGACTTCTTGCGCAGGTTCTCAACCTTAAGGCCAGTCTGAGAGAAGCAATGTGGGAAGTGGGGAGAGAAAGGGAAAGAGAGCAGAGGGTCGTGGGGATGCAGGGTAGGAGAGATGCGGATCCTGCCCGACCCCCGAGGACGTCAGACCTTCCGGGGAGCCACGTCTCCCGCGATCACCCCCACCCTCCACACGGGCCGGTCCCGCCAGGTCACTGCCCGGCCCCACCCCCCGGGCTGCGGCGCGCTCCGCCTGGGTCCCGGAGGCGGCGGTGGCGCGAGGCGGGCGCGGGCCGGTCCGGGGCGAGGGCGACCCCGACACACGAGCTAGGGGTGCCGCTTTCCTCGCCGCCCCCCGCCCCAGCTCTGCCCGCCCTGCCCCGCGGCGGCAGTGGCGGCGGTGGTAGCGAAGGAACAGCCGCAGCGTCACCGACTTGCGAGCGGAGCCCAGCTGCGCCGGGGGCAGGGAGGGGGCCGGGGGCCGGCGGGGCGGGCGCGGCGCGGCGGGGCGGGGAGCGGCGGGGGCGGCGCCGCGGCGGCGTCACTTACCCGGCCAGGGCGCGGGGGCAGCTCGGCCGACTCCTCGGGGCCCGGGCGGCGGGGGGCCGGCGGTCGGCGGGCCGGGCGCTGCCAATGTAAACAATCCGCCATGATTTCTTTGTTTAGCTAATTGAACCTGCCGCCGCCGCGCGTCCCGGGCGCTCCCGCTCTCCCTCCGCTCCCCTTCCCCCTCGCGCGCGCTTTATTTATTTATTTGCCACCCCGCTCAGTCTTTCCCTCTTTAGTCTTAGTAGCTGCTTTTAATGGAAGTCGAGGCAGTTGAGGGGGTTATTATAAATACAGGTTAAAATAATACCCAGATCTCAGGCTGAGGTGCAGTTTCAGAAAGAACAGGAGGTGTTTCTCTCTCTTTTCCTCCTCCCACCCCTCAATTATTAGCGTATTCTCCTTGGAAAGTGCCTGAAAAACGTAGTGCCCTTCTCGGTCACCTTTCCTTCCCGCCGAACTCTCTGGCACCCAAGTTCGCAGGTGGATTTTGGACTCGGGGAAAGTGCGAACTCCCTCATTTACTTTGAAAACCTCGAATAGAAGTGATGTCCAACTGCGGAAGGGCGGGCAGAATAGCCTCCACCGCACCAGGGGAGGAATAATCATAATTCAATGAGCTCATGGGGGAGGTGACCTCCTGGCGTCAATTCTGCTCCTTTAAGAAAACACCGGGTTTTGCAGGCGCACCACACACACACACACAATCCAAACTAGCACCAACACGGTGGAAAGCTCCCAGACGAGCTGGATGTTTCAGCCTCACATTTGCATAAATTATTAGTCCTTGTAAAATTGCTGCACAAATATTGGGGAGGGGTAGACGCTTGAGCATTGAGTTTAAAACTTCCAAGACTCCTAATGGAAAGGAAGGCACCACCATGTGTGTCTGTGCGTAGAGAAATGCATTTTATCACCTGTTTTCACTATGGTTAGTACAAGCATCATTTAAATCCTGTGCTGGGTGGATACATAATGAGATTCAGGTGACAGAAAGTTCTAGGATTGTGCCTTCAGATTTAAAAACTACCCCAGTCTCACTTCTATTTATAACCACTATGTTGCTTATAACACCAAAAATGACTCAATATTTAATTCATAAGGAGGTTTGAAAGTCATCTATGTCTTGCAGTAGAACAGTGCCTCCTAAGACTTAATCTCATTAAAAGAAGTTACTGCCTTACCTGTAATTACTTCTGTGTATGGAGAGCACTGTTGAATAGAGTACTATCACCTTTAAAAATTTGGACCAACCATTTACAGGTCACATAATGTATTGATTATTGTATGGGTAAAGGGACCATCTGATCCAATCAAAAGAACTGAACTAATGAGTATTTATCCTGTAGCCACGTTGCTGTGGTTGTCTTAACCACAAGGTCAGTTAATATATAGGTGTTTAAACACTCTGATTAAATATAAAAAGAGAGGAATTGTATTTCTAAGCAATCAAAATGACTTCAGTGAAATCACATGACTTAAATCTATTCCTGCTCCCTCAAGAAAGTTAAAAAGAAATGACATTCATTTCCACACTTGCCGTTTTTTTAAATACCAGGCCGAATTTTAGACATCTCTCCAAATTCAAGCTTAACTCTGACCTTGCAAAACCCACCATGACATTTACCCTTTCCCCATGATTATGCCTTACTCCTCTTGGCATTAGATATGAAACTTTTGAGCCTCACAACTGAGGATCTAGACCCTTAATATGCCAAGTATGTCGAAGAATTTTTATATTGCACAAAAATTAGGCTTCAAAAATTTTGATTAAAAAAATGCTTTGCATTAGCTTCTTTAAAGACCTGCCCTCTTATGTAGAATTTCTGATCTATATTGACATTAACTTTTTAACACTTTGAATTGTTCATATTGGTACCGTTTCTCTGTCCATTCTCAGGTCCATTTCATGTGTCACTTGCCATGAACTTGAAATTTGTTTTCGGAAGTTGGAAGGAGAAGGGCAAGTGGAGGGGCTTTAGAGCCCATTCCAAATTCTCATCTCCATCTTTACTAGTCAAGATCACAGTATAGACTTGCACAAGCACATGTGTACCTTTCCTTCTTTATTAAATAGTATTTTCACAGTCTTCTTACCTAACAAAATAACACATCAGACAATCATTGGAAATATTTTGAAAAAATTGGAAACTGAAACATAGCTAGATTTTCTTTTTAGGTTCTCATGGCAGACCGATACATGGATGGTTCCCAATTAATCACACCTCCCTGCATTTATACTCTTGTATAGTCGGTCCCATATTGACTGTTGGCCACTAGGAAGTGTAATATAAACACTTGCACATCGGAGTTTGTCCTGTTAGAGTGTTCCCTTTTAGAATCCACTTGCCATGATCAAAGTATATCTGGAGTATCCTGCTGGAGGAGAACCCAGCACACTAGCCCATCTACCAGATGAATATAGATGTGTGAATCACCCCGGCCAACACTACATGGAGCAGAATAGCTGTCTAGTCATTCACAGAATCATGAAAAGAAACCATTGTTTCAACCACTAAGTTTTGAGATGGCCTGTTAGGCCGTAGTAGATAACCGACACAGCTTTTCTCCAAGGATTAGAGACATGGTCAGGTGTTTGCTTTAGTCAAGGATTTACCAAAAGGATGTGGGGGATAGTGGAAAGGAAACTCTGAAAAACTGCCCAGTAGAGCTTCACAAAAGTTGAACTTCATTTGTCACATCTTAGAGCTCAATGACATGGTTGCTCCAAAGATAAAATAGTCATTCTGGAGACTGGCTTTATGTCATCACTTTACAAGGAAGAGTCTTTGAGGCTGTGAAACAAGATGGTCAAAAGACACAGACTCTAGAGTTAAGCTATCCGTTCAAATCCCAGCTGTGCCCCCAAGTGACAGAGTGGAATGAATAAACATGAGTTCTATCCCATCATCGGAACTTCTAGAAAACAGACATATTTTTGAATATAAATTTTCCTATTAAATTGTTCAAATGAGACCGTGAATGAACAGAAATAAATAACATATGCAAATTTGGGGTTCAGATACAGACTCAATATTAGAAAGTTATGTCTCTGTATACAATAGTCCTTAGTTTTAAGTTAGGTACCAAAGGACTTGGGTCCTGTGCCATTTAACTTGGGTGGCTATATTAGTAACTGATATAAATATACACACACAGTCTAGTTATCCCAGTTACAAAGGGAAGGGGGACAAGAGAGTTGATGTCCTAACATAGTAAAAGACAAAGTACTTGGGAACTTGAATAATGTTTTGTCTTTAAAAGATGAATTATTCTGTTAGACCCCATATGCCTATATGCTCATTCTACTCATAGGGTTTTGTTTTGTTTTGCATGTGTTTTTTGTTTCATTTTGCTCTGTTGTGTTTTCAGAGAGATGAGGTCTGGCTCTATTGTCCAGAATGTAATTCAATGTCATGATCACCGCTAGCTGCAGACTCCATTTCCTGGGTTCAAATAATCCTTCTGTCTCAGATCCTGAGTAGCTAAGATCATAGGGTGGCCACCACACCCAGCTAATTTTAAATTTTTTTGTAGAGATGAGATCTTGCAATGTTGCCCAGGCTGGTCTCAAATTCCGGGCTTCAAGCAATCCTTCTGCCTCGACCTCCACAACAGCTGAGATTACAGGTGTGAGCCACTGTGCTGGCCTTCTCAAAGATTTTATACAACCATGAAACAATATACACAAATCTACAAATTAAATTTAATCAAATCCATAAAGCCAATAAGATCTAAATTAACCACATTAATTCAATGTGATCTTATTTTGCCAACACTCAGTTGCCCCCAGCCTGGTGAATGTGATGCTGGTCATTACTAGCTTCCTATCCTACCATTTGTCACACGGTTGCACGGTGATGATGAGCCCAGCATTTCCGCTATTCAAAGTTTGGTGAAACTATGCTTTGAGCAAGGCTCCTTCACCTCATGTGGCCGTTTCTTAGGATGCTTTGAGATTAAGTTCTTACGTATTTCACTCCAAGATAATTAAAGTTGAGCTGCTTGGCACCAACTTTCGACACAAATATAGGCTTTTAAATGAGCAAGAATATACATATTTTTAAGGTTAGCATTGAATTAAAAAATCGCATTTTGAGAAAGATGACTGTCAGGTAACTAGCACTGGGGTGGCAGTCAGGAGACCTCAGGTTCAATTTGCATATTTGACACCAGTCACAATGTAACTTCGTTAGGATTCTGAGATATTTTTCTTTGGGCAAAAGAAAGATCTGAGAGCCACACAAAGATTTTTGTTAACAGAGATGAAGTAAGGTCTGTGTAATGGTAAAAGCTTAACAATGTAGCAAAGATGAGGGACTTTTTGTGGCAGGTGGTTTTCCAGTGTATCTCTTGCAGTGTCTTACTTCTAATTCTGCCTAAAATTAGAGGATCTCTTTATCTCTGACTTTTTAGTTTAAGGTTTTCCTCCCTCAATTTTAAGTCTATTAAGTTTTTTTTTTTTTTCAAAAAATTAGGCGTATAGTAGTAGAGTTTTCATGGTGTCCTTAAATTATGCTGTTTCTTCCAAACTAGGTCCATTAGTGATGAATAAAACAAGTCTTCTATTATGGTTCCCACTTGTTCAGTATGTTTCCAGGAAATAAAATTTCTTTCAGTCTCAGAAAAAGTTTTGGCTTAAGAAGATTATTTGTCAAATCCTAGGAGAATAAAAATTGGAGAACCCGTGCATTCTGTAGTTTTTGGAATGGATATAAGCTTCTAATAGGCAGAGTTATGCAATGTTCAAATTCTCCTAGCTCACTTTCATTATCCTTTGTTTTTTTGGAAAACTGTACCCGCAGCATCCATGGCAAAGCTAAAGAGAAGAATTGCAGGGTCTTGACAATGCTTCTCCCTGCATTTGGCGCAGGTGATCGGGAAACATGAATTTCCCGCTCCCAGCCAGGCGCTTCTTGGAATAGGTGCAGGATCATCTACGGGCGCAGCTGCTGCTGTACTTGAGGGATCCCAGAACCCAGACCCATCTCTCTGAACAGCCAAATGGGTATCTTCCCAACCACCACCACCTCATTCACTTTTTTTCAGCCTGAAATATTAAAATAAGCCCAAAGCGTCTTTAAATTTTTAAATTTAATTAAGCCCCTCGGAAGCAAAGCTTTGGAAAACTGCTATTTTTCCTTTAAATAAACCAATATCTGGAATACATATACACATACACATATGTATATTAAAATATGCGTAGAAAACACCACTTCAGCATGCAGCTTAGTAGGAAAAACAGAGAAATCCACAGTCCACTCATTTATATGCTTTTAAAAAGATTTTCAGAATATACCTGGCAAGCTGTTGTTTGTTCAGTGATGCATAACCTCATTTGGGAAGCAAATCTTACCTCTTAGTAGTAACCTATGGGAGTGGAGAAAGATGAAAATTATTTCTGCCTTTGTATCCTTACACAGTATGCTCTTTAAAGGTAGGTCTTGTTATGCCCTCTATTCTATGCAGAAGTAATAAATACTGTCTTCAGGAGATGGTGTTTATAATAATGGTGCTCCCTTGCCAAAAAAGTAACAAAGGTATTTTAAATAGTATTTTTGTCATGATATGGAGATTTCAAATAATTTAGCTAATTTTAACTAATAACTACTGAGAATTAACATTGTTATTTAATACAATCATAGTTGAATAGAACATAAATCCAAGAACTAAGCACTAGGGAAGATGTAAAACAGATAATGCTGAGAGACTGGTAATTCTCAAAGACAGAAAAGCGAGACCCCAAAGGAAATTAAGTGCTGCTTTTCTCAAAGAAGGCTATTAGATTTTCTTCTTTCCTAAAATTACCCTGCAAAGCCTATATTTTTATGACACATATATTCTTATAATTTTCCAAAATCTACACTGTAGATTATGTTTCCTAGATCAAGAGTCTTCATTTGTATTTCTAGTTACCGTTTCTTTTCCCAAATACCAAAGTAAACTGTTACTTTATCTTGTTTTCATAGATTATTTTAAAATATACACTTTAAATGTTTATATAGTTTTTTTTTAAATGCTGTATCAACTTGTTCACTCTAATAAAGGCACTTAGCATTGTAGTTGCATTTGAAAAATATATAAGCACAATGAAAGTTCACTTAATATGCTCTACCATTTCTTCAATAAACAGTGTGAAGTCAAATTCCTATGTAATTTAACAGTTGCTAGTAGCAGCACTCTGTGATACTAGTTGAAAATAGCTACTCTGAAACATGAAGCACACAACACAGAGAAATTATTCTATAGGTTTGTTCATTTCCCAGGGTTCTGTCCAGATTGAAC
Source organism: Arctocebus calabarensis (assembly GCA_963573935.1). NCBI lineage: Eukaryota > Metazoa > Chordata > Mammalia > Primates > Lorisidae > Arctocebus > Arctocebus calabarensis. The sequence continues at coordinate 15,215 of CAUYON010167203.1, forward strand.
CAACTGGTGCAGAAGCATGAACTTGAGAAAGAGCAGTATGAACAAGCTCAGGTGTTGAACTATTTTAGCTGTTTCTCTCTCCCCCTCCTTCTGTTCTTCCCCTTGGGTCACTTGAAAACACAAATAAAAGTGACTAGCTTTTCAAAATGCCAAATAAAGTGGAAAATTATATAAAACAGTAGTTTCCAAAGTAGAGTACAAGAAAAAAATATTGAAACTTCCATCTACAGATACTTTTTGTTATTTTCTTCTAAAAGCAAAAATAAATTATGCTCAACCTTTAACAAATGAATAGGTACCAGTGCTCTCAGTGGTCTGTGTGGCCAATGGCTGTTTATCAAGCGTGATGCCCATAAATCTTGATGGAAGAAACATGTGTACAGACAGACACAGCGTCAGTGGGCATTGCAGCTGTTCTCTCTGAAAGATTGGATTCAGCCGCGTCCCTTCATGAATCCCAGAATAGGAAAAGAGAATCTAAGTGGCTGCGCCATATTCAAAATGAGTCACATATCCTTTGTAGCTACCAACCATCCAAAAGGAAGAATTTCTAGACCTCTAGGAGTCTTCCACTCTGCGGGAAGTGTTGAAAAAAAATGGGAAGCTAGACCTTTGGGCCATTTTTATCTTTTCATTTCTGTTCAGGTACCATTTGAATAGAAGCCCTTCTTCCCTTTCTTCTTTTTCTTGAATTATTCTTATTTTTAATTACTAGGGATACATAATAGTTATACAGTTTCCTTCCTCCCTCCCTTCTTTCCTCCCTTCTCTCATTCCCTCCTTCCTTTCTTCTTTCCTTTTTTCCCTTCCTTCCTTTCTTTCATCTTTATTTTTTTGGCCAATGTTAGACTGCTTAATTTGGCACTCTAACATTTGGCTGGGGGGAAACGAAACCAACTATAGAAGTCTTAGTAGTCATTTGGCCCTCATGTATCATATAAGTCATTCTGTGAAACTGTTTTCACATAGTACTTATACCATTAGTTCTCAGACAACAATGCCTATTGCTAAGAGGAGATAATTGATGGATCTCAAATTTTTCTGACATTGCAATGACATTAACAAAATGTGTTTTTATATTAAAGACTCCAAAGTTTTCAAATGAATGCCCCAACAATAGAAAGAGTTTGCAAATGAATACAGTATCTCAAAACATTTATTTAAACATATTTTTACATATTAGTACAATTTGTATATACATAAATATATATGTACCATATAGTTATCTTATATCATTTATAAAAAATGTATAAATATAAATACATCAAGTAGATTTAAGTGGTATATTACATTCAATACACAATATATTATTTACATGCTACTGTACTAATAGATTACACAAAACAAAGTAAAAAGTGTAAAGATAAGATAAAGAGTAAATAAACAATATCACTAACATTTTTATTTTATTCCAGTCATCAATGCATATGGTGAACGTACTCTGTCTCTAATATTCTGAGTATATAAGTCAGGGTCTAAACATTAAAACAAAAGACTATCTAGGGTCTTGTGTGTGTTGTGTGTGTGTTTATAAAGGGAATGTAATAGTGGGCTTGCTCACACAGAAAATAGAAGGGCGAAGTAGCTCAAAGTTAGCAACTACAGGCCACTTGGCTCCCCTGGGTCAGAGGTGCCTGGTGGAAGCTGACCAGCAGACAAGAGAGTCTAGGAGAAAAGCTCTGCCCACTGCTTGTCCTTGGTCTGCCATGCCTGGCCAGGTGCTCTCATTGGCCAACCTAGCCTTGTGCAAATCTGTGGACAACACAGCCTGCAGAGGCCCCTCTCCTGTGTAGCAGAGCATGAGAATGCAAATAAAGCAAACAGATCCAGTACCTGCTAATGAAATTACCCATAGTTCTCTAAATATTTTGCCTTTTCATATTTCTACATCTCGACACATCTCCACCCATCTGGCAAGAATGCCTTTCTTTGCCTATCAAACTCCCATATATCTTTCAAGAACAAACTCATTCATTCCACAAACTTTCATAGAGTTCCTCCTATATGCAATGTACTCACTGGTAGGCCATTAGAACTGCCCATTTCTTTTGGAAATAAATCTATTTCTAAATCTTTTCTGACTGTCAAAGTTAGCATAGTCTTAGTAGTTCTGAGCAAGGATGCAGCATCTGGAACTATCTGGGTCAGATCTTGACTCTGCTACCTACTAGCTGTGTGAGCATACCTCAGTTTCTTCATCTATAAACTGGAGGTGATAATCATATGTACCTTGTAAGATTGTTAGATAGATAAATTAAGTTGATGTTTACATATCACTTAGAATAGTTAGCAATAATCACTTCTTTTACAGGTGTTTGTTAAACTTACATATGAATACCAAGTCACTTCTCTCTCTGTGCTTTCCCAGCCCTTCATCCATATTTTTATTGTAGAATTTATTACATTGAGCTGTCATTTACATATCTGTCATTTCTGTTAAAATATGAACTCCTACTAAGAAGAGTCTATAATTAATCATCTTTGTATTCTTAATACAAAGAGCATAATAGATGCTCAATAAATGTTTGTTTAATTAACTAATCACTATATCTAAACCTCCCTTGTGTCACAAATCATGAAATCAAACGAGGAGTGCCAAAGCAAAGATATTTTAAGAGTTCAAAGAAAAGAGGGATTAGTCTGTTGAACTTGACACGTAGAGAGGAGGTGGCATTTAAGCTTTTAAAAATTAGCTAGGTAGACAGATAAAGCTAATCAGAGAAGCTATGGGGAAATAGGAGCAAAGGACTGGAATTGAGAAAACCTGGGCATGGGGGCACGTGTGGAAAAGATAAGTGAGGGACGCTCTGGAAGATGTGATTCAGGGAGGTAAGCAGCCGTCAAATTGTGAGAAGCATGTAGAAAGATCCACTTCATGGGAGGCGCCTGTGGCTCAAAGGAGTAGAGCGCTGGTCCCATATACCGGAGGTGGTGGGTTCAAACCTAGTCCTAGCCAAAAACTGCAAAAAAAAAAAATTCCACTTCATATGGCAGGGCAAAGAATCTCAGTCTCTACTTCACTGCAATACCCCTTAATGAATAAAAAGTACACCTGCATCACTCACTTAATACTTACTCAATATCACTCCTCTCTTACCTTTGAAGAAAGCACATCTGTCTACTATCTATCTGTCTTTTACAACCTTAACTGTTTTTAATATCAAATGTATAGATGCTGCAAATTATTCTGTGGTTTAGAATTGTTACTGCAGACAATGGGGAACAGTTGAAAAATTAGTTGATATGTGCTTATTAATTTTCAGAAAGATAATTGAGACAAAAATCTGTAATATACTTGTGAATAACAGCATCTGGGTTACTACATCCAAGTTCCCAACAAGATAGAGAATTCGTTCTAAAATGTGAGAACTGAGACGCTCCTGTAAGCAGCTTTGTTTTTCTTCCTTCACGTGCACGGTGCCCTGCAAAGCTCCTGAGAACCGTAATTTGGCTCTGACCTACTTTGAAGCCCGTTTCATTTTTGGCTGGGAGCTGTGAGAATGCACACTTCCTCAGAGTAATAAGAAATGCCCCCTCTTTAGGATTAAGCCAGGTTTCCCACAGAGGCACTCAGTGGTTGGTGAATTGGTCTCGAACAGTCTAAATCCCTTGCCTTGTGTGATGAGGTTGTTCTGTTGTTTGGTTTGGTGATAAGCAGCTTCATGAATCTCTGGGTGAGTTACAGTTCACCTGTTGGTCTAGATTATCTTTCTGCTCTTTAACAAAATTCCTGCATCTTACTTTTCCTCTGCCTCCTTCATGGAAGTCTTTTCTCTATCTAGCAAGTGACCTCCTTTGACTGTGTTATCAGTAGCTCCTTGTGAATCGGTCAGCAAGATGAAGATATTTTCAGAACAATTCGGCCAGCATATATAGTCCCAATTGGATACCAATTACCTCAAACTTCACACAACATTTAAGTCCCCTGATGCTAAGAGAGAATGTTTTTCTGGGCAGCACCTGTGGCTTAGTGAGTAGGGCGCTGGCCCCATATACCCAGGGTGGTGGGTTCAAACCTGGCCCCAGTCAAACTGCAACAAAAAATAGCCAGGTGTTGTGGTGGGTACCTGTGGTCCCAGCTACTTGGGAGGTTGAGGCCAGAGAATTGCCTAAGCCCTAGAGCTGGAGGTTGCTGTAAGTTGTGACACCATGGCACTCTACCAAGGGCACCAGAGCAAGACTCTGTCTCTAATGTGACTCAAAGGAGTAGGGCGCTCCTAAATGCGGGAGATGGTGGGTTCGAACCCAGCCCCAGCCAAAAACAGCAAAAAATAAATAAATAAATAAAAAGAATGTTTTTCTGAGTTTTATGCTTCCTCATCATGCTTGGTGTTTTTGTTTGTCTATTTAAGCCTAAGTTGAGAAATTGTGATAGCTTCTTTGCTTTACAAGTGTTTAGACAATTGAAGGTTTTATTCACATGGAGAGCTGGTATGTAGAATTTCATCATATTGTAATTTACTAACTGGGTTCAATTGGTATAGTATAAGCATTTTTCCTTGCACTCTGGTCCCAATGTCTACTTTCTTTCCTGAAAGAGCTTGTGGTCTAGGACAATCAGGTAACCAGACTCCAATATGGCCCCGATGAGTCTTGATTCTTGGTATTTATGCCTTTGTATTGTCTTTTTCCACTTTGAATCACATCTAATATTGCAGAAATGATGGAATGTGGCTTCTGGGGTTAGGTGATGTAAGATAGTGTGATTTCTGCCTTGAGTTTTTGGACATCACTCAACTTTGGGGAATGACAGCCACAAAGACACTTAGCTCTACAGAGAAGTCCACATGGTGAGAACTAAAGATGTGTGAGTGGGCCATCTGGGAGGCATGTACCTCAGCTCCAGTCAAATCTTCAGATTACTGCAACCCCGTCTGACGTCTTGACTATAAACCAATGAGAGACCCTAAGCCATAAACACCATCCAGCTAAAACATACCTAACCCGCAATAACTGTTTGAGACAATAAGTATCCCTAGCCACAGAAACTATAATATTTTATTGTTGTTTTATCTTCTAAGTTTTAGGGTAATTTGCTATGTAACAATAGCTGCTGATAGATGGCACCTTCTATTCTAAGCTTTAGCAGTTTTACTCCACCACTATCTATATTAAATACACACGCACCTCTCCGTTTAACAGAAGGAATTTCCTTCCGACTTTTGCTCTACATGAGAAAAAAACATTACTCCTATCACCAACTTTTGACAATTATACGACCTTCAACTTTAATAGCATTAATTGGTATCCATGCCCTGTATGTTTTGTAGTTATTATTACACTAAGCTCTCTCTAACCTCTGTCAGGGGTGACAAGGTGATCAGAGTAGTAGAAATTTAATCTCAGATCAATGCAAAGGAAAAACAACACATAAAATATGTTATATTTATTATACATAAAGTTTTGTTTTGTTTTATTTCCTGAGAAGAAAATAATCTTTTCTGGAGATCATTTCTGATCATAATAACCAATGGATATCATGCTTTATCTTCACAAATTTTACTATCATTAGTGGATTAAGAGCTGGAAATCCTGAGTTAGAGTTCTAATTGTACCTTTTGTAGCCTGTGATTGAACAAAGTAATTTCTCTAGTCCTTAGTTTTCTTTTTATTTTTGTTTGTTTGGGCTTTTTAAATTTGTTATTAAATCATAGCTATGTACATTAATGTAATTATGGGGTACAATGTTCTGGTTTTATATACAATTTGAAATACTTTCATAAAACTGGTTGACATAGCCTTCACTGCATTTCTTAGTTATTGTGTTAAGACATTTATATTCTACACTTAGTAGATTTAACATGTACCCTTGTAAAATGGTGTGGTCCTACCAATTACCCTCCCTCTACCCATCCTCCCCACCCCTCCCCCTCCTCTTTCCCCTTCATCTTGGGCTGTAGTTGGGTTATAGCTTTCATATGAAAGTGTGGGTGTTATAAATTGGTTTTATAGTAGGGCTGAATACATTGGATAATTTTTCTTCCATTCTTGAGATACTTTGCTAAGAAGAATATGTTCCAGCTCCATCCATGTAAACATGAAAGAGGTAAAGTCTCCATCTTTCTTTAAGGCTGCATCATATTCCACGGTATACATGTACCACAGTTTATTAATCCATTCATAGGTCGAAGGGCACTTGGGCTTCTTCCATGACTTAGCGATTATGAATTGGCCTGCAATAAACATTCTGGTGCAAATATCTTTGTTATAAAGTGATTTTTGGTCTTCTGGATATATACCTAGTAGAGAAATTAAAGGAGTGAATGACAGGTCTATTTTTAGATCCCTAAGTGATCTCTAAACATCTTTCCAAAAGGAACATATTATTTTGCATTCCCACCAGCAGTGCAGAAGTGTTCCCTTTTCTCCACATCCACGCCAACATCTCTGGTTTTGGGATTTTGTGATATGGGCTAATCTGACTGGAATTAGATGATATCTCAAAGTAGTTTTGACTTGCATTTCTCTGATGATTCAGGATGATGAGCATTTTTTCATGTGTCTCTAGGCCATGTGCCTGTCTTCTTCAGAGAACTTTCTCTTCAGGTCCCTTGCCCACCCTGAAATGGGATGACTTGTTCTTTTCTTGCTAATATGTTTGAGTTTTCTGTGGATTCTGGTTATTAAACCTTTGTCAGAGGCATAACCCACAAATATTTTCTCCCATTCTGAGGGTTGTCTGCTTGCTTTATGTACTGTGTTATTGGCTGTGCAGAAGCTTTTTAGTTTGGTCAGATTCCAGTAATGTGTTTTTGATGTTGCTTCAATTGCCCAGGAGCTCCTCCTAATAAAATATTCTCCCAGGCAGATTTCTTCAAATGTTGTCTTTGCAGTTTCTTCTGGCATTTTTACAATTTCATGTCTTAAGTTTAAATCTTTAATCCAGTGAGAGTCTATCTTTGTTAATGGTGACAGACGTGGGTCCAGTTTAAGTCTTCTACAGGTTGCCAGCCAGTTCAACCACCACCATTAGCTAAATAGGGAGTCTTTTTCCCACTGAATGTTTTTATCTTATTAATGATCAAATGATGGTAAGTAGCTGGGTTCATCTCTTGGTTCTCTATTCTGTTGCATACATCTAACTCTCTGGTTTTGTGCCAGTACCATGCTGTTTTGTTCACTATCGATTTATAGTACAGTCTCAGGTCTGGTAGTGTGATTCCTCCTGCTTTGTTTTTATTTCTAAGTAATGTCTTGGCTATTAGAGGTTTTTTTTCTGATTTCATATAAAACAAAGTATTATTTTTTCTAGATCTTTAAAGTATAACAGTGGTCTTTAATAGGGATTGAATTAAAATTGTATATTGCTTTGGGTAGTGTGGACATTATAACAATGTCGATTCTTTGCAGCCATGAGCATGGTATGTTTTTCCATTTATTGACATCTTCAGCTATTTCTTTTCTTAGTTTCATAGTTCTCTTTATAGAGATCTTTCACGTCCTTTGTTAAGTAAACTTCCAAATATTTCATCTTCTTTGACACTACTATAAAAGGAATAGAGTCCTTGACTGGTTTTTTTGGCTTGACTATTGTTGGTATATATAAAGGCTACAGTTTGTGAGTATTGATTTTGTAACCTGAGACGCTGCTATATTCCTTGATCACTTCTGAGAGTTTTGTAGTTGATTCTCTAGGGTTTTCCAGATATACAACCATATCTTCTGTGAAGAGTGAAAGTTTGATCTCCTCTGACCCTATATGAATATCTTTGATCGCCTTTTCTTGCCTGATTGTGAGGGCCAAGACTTCCATCTTAGCCAGCACAATGGTTAAAAAGCATTGGAGACAATAGGCAACCTTGCCTGGTTTCTGATCTGAGTGGAAATGATTTCAATTTAACTCCATTCAATATGATATTGGCTGTGGGTTTGCTGTAGATGGCCTCTATCAGTTTAAGAAATGTCCCTTCTATACCTATTTTCTTAAGTGTTCTGATCATGAAAGGATGTTGGATATTATCAAAAGCTTTTTCTTCATCAATTGAGAGAAT
>CAUYON010167216.1:0-20929 GCA_963573935.1 Arctocebus calabarensis
GTCCCAGCTACTTGGGAGGTGGAGGCAGGAGACTCACTTGAGCCCAGGAATTGGAGGTTGCTGTGAGCTGTGATGCCACAGCACTCTATCCAGGGTGACAGCTTGAGGCTCTGTCTCAAAAAAAAAAAAAAAAAAAAAAAGATGATGTGTGACGTCTGGACAATTCTGTTGAGCTATCTTCTATGATTTAAAACACTAGAAAACAAAGAATGGAGACCATTTTTCTGCTCCTTTGATTATGGGCCTCAGGCAGGAATGCAGGTTTTAATTTCCAAAAAAGAGCAGGGGGTTTTAGAGAAAGAAATCATAGAATATTTTGCCCTTATTCAGACCTTTACCTCCATTACTATTTTACCTCTAGTCCTACTAGAACAGCAGCTTTCTCAGCCTCCTTGATGGGGCAAGCACAGCACGGCGTTTGTGGGAGATGCTGCTAATACCAGTATTCAGAAACAATCTCAAGATTTGGGAGTTGACCAAGGAAGGTAGGTTTCTACTCCAAATTGAGCCCCAGAATTCCCTTTGGTAAACCTGTCATGATAAATCCCACCTCAATGGAGGGTCATTTCCTTTGGCACAGTCCCCCTCCCCCCCACATGCTAGCCAGGGTGATGGTGATTATAGGGGTTAATGGGGTGGGGTGGGTCGAAAGTGTCCCTGTTTCTAAGGAACACTGTTTGAGCTAAAAGCTCCTTCTTTGCTAAGCCTGATGATGGAGAGGTGGAGACAGACTTTGCCTTCCCAGACATTGCCTCATTTCTTTTTCCTGCAGCGATGTCCAGCAATGTGCCAGCAGTGCCAATGAGTCCAAAGATGAAACTAGGCTATAGTTGACACTTTCTACACTGCAAGGATGGGTCCTTCTTACACATAGCAATGCACTACTTTTAGCCTGATTTCCCATGAAAAGGAGCTCTATGAGGTCACACTACCCAACCATCCCTTCTAAGAAGTTTGAGTTCAAGGCTTAATTTTAGAGCCTAGATGGAGAATGCCACCAGCTTAGAGCTGGTAGTCACTTTACCAGGAGAAGCCACACCTCCGCTCACTGCCCAGGGCCACTGCAGCCCTCAACATGATCAAGGGTCCATGTCTGGCCAGGACGGAGCTATGAAGGGATCCCATAGAACCTTGATTGATGATTCAGCCCAGGCTTCTTGCGGGCTGCTGAAGATACCAGCTCAGAAAAGCCAAGTGACTTGCCTGAGGCCACATAGCTACTGTCAGCATGACCAAAGCAAAGCCTAGGTTTTTTGTTTAAAGCCTAATTGCTTTCTTTACCTTGATATTTCCACCCTGTATTAATTTTTTGAGGATTGCCATAATAAATAAACAAAATTGTGTTCCTTAAAACAACAAATACTTACTCTCTTATAGTACAGGAATCTAAAATCAAGGTGCTGGCAGGGCCATACTCCATCTGAAGAATATGGGGGACACCGTTTCCTTTCTTCTTGTAGCTCCAGGTGCTCCTCTTGGCTTATGGCAACATCACCCCAATCCAGGCCTCCACGGCCTCCTCCCTTTCTCTTCCCTTATAAAGACACTTGGCATTGGATTTAGGATCTGCCCTAATCTAGGATGTTATCTTCTTACATCCCTAACTTAATTATCTCTGTTAAGACTTTTCTCCACCAAACAAGTACACCTGCACAGACCCTGGGGTAAGATATGTGGACATATCTTTTAGGGCCACAGCTCAAACCCTAAGCTCAGGGTCATTCTTGGTTGATCCCTCTGGAGTTCAGAGCCCTTTTGCTGGCCCCTATTCCAAGTGCCTTCTGCAAGTCTTCATAGTAGGCCCATTCTTCCACTATCCCTTCTCAAATAGGTCTACAAACCTATTTGTAGGTTTGTACAAACATTTATTCATTCATTGATTCCTTCAACATTTGAATGCCTGTCAGATACCAAGTGTATTAATCATTTCTTTTTATTCCATATTTTAGGTGCTTTATCATCTTGGAATCTTGCTGACTCTGGAGAGTCTGCCCCTTCCAGGACTTGCATCCCTGGGGATAGCAGACAAACTGCTTGAGGGTGTGCCTTTCTAAGGCAAACTAACCAACCCAGACTGTAAGCCCCCAACCACCTCTGCTTTTGGGACCACTATTCCCCTAGCCACCCAGGGCCAGGTGTCAGACAACTGGGGATAGTGGGAGAATGGACCCTCTAAATTTCTATTCAACTCTGTCTTATATATTATTAAGGCCTCTGCTGAGTTTTCATTTTTGTTCTTTTAATTTCAGATTAATATAAGGGTACATACGATTAGGTTACACCGTCTTTGTGAGTTTTCAATTTTTGTTACTATATTTTTTAGTCCTAGAATTTCTGTTTGCTCATTTCATAGTTTGTAGATTTGTTTCCCCTTAAGAGACAGGGTTGTATTCTGTCACCTAGGCCAGAGTACAGTGGTATGATCACAGTTCACAGCAGCCTCAAACTCCTGGGCCCACATGATCCTCCAGCCTCAGCCTCAGCCTCCCAAGTGGCTAGGCCTATAGACACACACCACCACCCCTGGCTAATAGTTTCTTGATTTCTAATGACATTCTTCATCTTGTCTTTCTTTTGTAAACTTCTTTAACATAATAAGAATATTTTTGGAGTCTGGTTTCTGATAATTATATCATCTAGATCTCTTTAATGACTGTTCCTATTGTTTGCTGTTTCTCTTGTTCTCATTTACCATTCAATGTCACTCTTATAGTTCTTCAGGGTCCTTACTGAAATAGTTGAGAGTTTGTCATGGGCCGCCCCACTGTGTACCTTAGTCTCTAATTTCTGGCCTCTCATTCCATTAGAGTGCAAAAACTCAGTTTTCAGTTTCATGGCTGCTTTTCCTGGAATCCCTAAACATTCCTAGAAGTGTATCAGCCCAAAGGCTTGGTTTGTCTTTCTGGATTTGCATCTTGGTCCCAAATGTCTTTAATGCCATGTCATGCTTTCTGAAACCCAGGTAACAGAGAAAAGTCTTACAAAGTTCTTGAAGATACAAGGACAAGAGTGTTCATATGGTTTGTTTAACACACTAACTGCCATATGAGTTGTATTTAACTTATGCTAGTTTTGAACTTGGGCCCTCATAAGGCATATATAACTCTCATGTCTCTTGCATTGACTGCCATACTAGAAAAAAGTTTTTTCCTTGGTGTTTTGTTAGGCCAAGAGATATTAAAGAGTTATTGCCTGGCATGGTGGCTCACATTTGTAATCCTAGCACATTGGGAGACTGAGGTGGGGATCACTTGAGCCCAGGAGTTAAAGAGTAGCCTGGGGAACTTAGTGAGAACCCATCTCTACAAAAAATAGAAAAATTAGCTGAGTGTGGTGGCCTACAACTGTAGTCCCAACTATTTAGGAGGCTGAAGCAGGAGGATTGCTTGGGCCCAAGAATTTGATGTTGCAGTGAGCTGTGATGATGCCGTTGTGCTCTAGCTCAGGCAATAGAGATACCCTGTCTCAAAAAAAAAAAAATTGTTAAGAACCTAGATGCCCATTAACAAAAGAAGATATACATATTGTTATTCACAGAAATGGAATTTATAGAGCATAGAAAATGAATGAACCACTTGCATGAAGTTAGAAGAGTCTTAAAATCATGATGTTGAGTAAAATCAAGCAAGATGCTTTTGATAGCAAGATAACACAACACAAGTTGAGCTCTTTGGTGAGATTAAATATCGAATTTAGGAAAGCAGTGATTCCTGGGGGGGAGAAGACTGATAAGCTAGGAAGTTTACAACTGTACTGGAGATTTTTTTCTTAAGGTGGTAGCAGGTATATTGGATGTCAATTGTGTACAAACTGACAATTTATAAATGAAGAAAATAATTTATTAAAAAATGTATGTGGAAACACAGAAAGGAAGAGATTGCTTTTGTCCAGGACAATCAAGGAGAGAGGTGGTTTTTGAATTGGTCCTTCCAGGATGCATAGGATATTTATCGATGGTGAAGGGAGGCAGAGTGTTCTCAATGTAGAAAATAACACAAAGACGGGGAAGTGTGGTGATGTAGGGGATGATCTGAGGATGAATACCCTGGTCTGACCAGAGGGCAGAGGGCATAGCAGGTGGGTTTCTTCATTTCTTCTGCCACCATAAACTGCCTTCACTGCACCCCAAACACCCACACACAAACACACAAAAACATACACACATGTACACATAAACAAACACATGCACAAAGTGTAATTTTATTTCTATCTTCCACATAGTTCACTGCAGGTGTTTCTGGTTACTGAGTGCCCAGTTACTTCTACCTGCTTGGTTCTGGCCAAGATTGGCTCAAGGGCCTCAGAGCCCTCACTGTTCAGTAAGTGGATGGGAGAGATGGAGGATGTCTGCAGAGAGGATTTATGTGGGGAGGGGGGCAGGTCATTTCTTCTATCAGAACTCAGTCATATGACCTAACTTGGTCATGCCTGATTGCCCATGTATATGGAGATGCGATCAAGGTATGTGGCCTGGAAGGAGAAGAGAAAGATTTGGTGAGTGTCTGGTCAGTCTCTGCAGTAGTGGGAGTACATATCCTCAAGGGATGAGAAATTGAGGCTCACAGAAACTAAATGCATGCTCAAGGTCTTTCACTAGATGGCAGACTCTGAATTCAAACCCAAGTCCAACTGACTTCAGTATCTTCAGCTTAATACTATCTAGGCTGTCACACAGGGGCATGGAATTATTCCTGGGCCAGGTATAGCAATGGGATAGCATGGGGGTACAGGGGTGAGATGGGCACAAGGTCACAAAGCTACACTCCCTATCATCTCAGCTCCTGAATTGTTGAGTAGAGGTGATGTCCCTTGAGCAAGAGTGCAATGGGGAAAGGAGTCTCCATGGCCAAGTAAAGCCAAGGCCATGTCTGATTTGGGGCTGAGAAGAGATCTGGATGGATGGGAGGAGTTAAGCAGGGACATCTCCCAGCTTTCCTTAGGCTTTTACATGCTTTTCCTACCCAATGTTTTCAACAGTCTGGCTTCTTGAATCGTTATGAAGGTATTTATCTTGTGTAAGATAAAAAAGACAACAAACACCCATGGCCTGAACAAACCTCTTCAGAGAGTTAAAAAAATTCCACTTCTGGATAATTTAATTTTTTGCTCCATTTTCTGATTCCTCTGCCAACTCTTGGTATTTCAGTTTAATATTAAGCCCATCAATTTGCCTTAAGAGATTAAGTCACAGTCAATAGAAACCCTGAAGGAGAAGATGACAGGACTTATTTTATTTGAACTCTTACTCCTTGTCTTCCAGATGTTTGTGAAACAGAACTTAGGAAATTGCTCTAATAAAGCAAAGCCCAGGAGAAAGAACTTTCAGTGCCCTCCTGATGCTGGGGCGCTAGCAGCCTGGTGGTAGGCTCAGAGAAAGGGTAGCTGAGGGAAGCGCTACCACTCGTAACCATGGCCTCAAGCAGGTGAAGAAGAGTGAGGTGTGTCCTTGGAAATGAGAGCCAATGGAGAGGAATTTTGTGCTTGATTGGCATTTAAGTGATGGGCAAGATTGTAAAATGCACCTTTTTGTCAGGGGTTTTCACTCAGCTAGAAAACAGGGATATTTTGGCAATAAGATTTGCATTACTTAGGCAATAAGACTTGCAATACTTTTGGCAATAAGACTTGCATTACTTAGACCCAACAACACTGTGATTTCAAGAACACCTAAGTTTTTCCATCTGGCTTACGGTCCAGGTATGGATCAGTGGATCGGCTCTGATTTTTGAGCCATCCACAGGGTGGCCTTGTAAATCATGGCCCTACTCTATCCGGTGATCTCAAACTGGGTTACCACAGTCCATGTTCCAGCTTGCTGGCACGCACACAGAGTGGGTAAGACTCAGGCCTGTTGAGGGCAAACATCACCCTCTCCCGTGGGGCTAAGTCAGCACTAGGACCACACTCAGGATACTTGGGTGGTCATGTCCAACTACTGCCCTGCTCCCTCAGGTTCAGGAGAGGGCAGGGGTCTCCGTGGGGCACCAGCTGCCTAACCCAGATCTCAATGTTGATGGGGAAGGCAGTAATAATGTGATATCCCAGGAGGAGGAGGAGATGTGGAGAATACAAAGGCCCCTCAAGGTGCTGTGAGGTCCTCCGCCAGCAACATTCACTGCGTCCCTTCTCCATGTCATCCTAGAGGAATCTGTCTACTGAAACCTGAAGCCAGGGAGACAGGCAGGACTAACCAGACTGCCCAGGAGAGGAAGAGAGAGAGGGGCTCACCGCCCAGTCAGTGATGGCAGGAAGGGTTAGAGACACGGAGCTGTCCCAGGAAGCCAAATTGAAGAGCCTGGGTCCTTTGGAGAGATGCTGGGTGAGGGAAGACAAGTTGAATAACCAGTGGACTCCATTCCAGAGCATTCTGTGACTGTTCTCTGAAAGGCAAGAGGTGTGACCTGCAGGAAAGAACTCTTTGGAGATTCCTTTGGATCCAGAGTGTGCGAGTGATGTAAGGATGGGCGGTTTTTCCCCCTTCTACCATGGGGATGGAGATGCGATGTTGGGGCTATGGTTCTTGCTCTAGCTCAGGGAGGAGGAGATTCTCAGCAGGGGCTCTGTGGATCCCTATAGGTCAATGCCCCAGATATTCTACTCTAGTAACCTGGACTTACCGTTTGTCTTTTCCATGTGTTTTTTTTTTTTTATTTTTAATTTTTTTTAGAGATAGTGTGTCATTCTGTCACCTAGGCTGGAGTGCGGTGGTGCAATCATAGCCCACTGCTACCTTGATCTCATGGGCTCAGGAGCGATCCTCCTGCCTCAGCCTCCCAAGTAGCTGGGACTAGAGGCATACTCTACCATGCCCGGATAATTTTTATAAAATTTATTGTGAAGATGGGAGTCTCTCTATGTTGCCCAAACTGATCTTAAATTCCTGACCTCAAGTGATCTTCCTACCTCCTGCCTCCCCTCCCTATGGGCTCTCTGGACCTTCAGACTAGGATAAAATCTTCTTCATCCATAATCTCTCCTCTGCATGCTGCACCCCATTTCCTTTCTCTTCCCTGAACACCTCCCAGAGAAGGCAACTTGCAGGGAGAGATTGCTCAGCCTCCAGTACACCTTGAGGGGAGATACACTCTTGACCAACTGTCCAGCCTCCTGGGGGCTCATTTCTTCCAGAGAAATCATCCTACCCCTCCTCTATTCTGTCATCTATAGACCCCTTGGCTGCATTCCCCTCTGTGTGAGGGATGTGGCAGTTTGTCCATCATCCTTCTGTCTTCTTGGCTGTGATACCCAGGCTGGTATCTATGTCACATGGACATTGATCCAACACTCTGGCCTTGGAGTCTTGTCCTCTTCATTGACAACCTTCCGTCCCTTCTTTTTAACTGCTGACTTGTTCTCTCCTACCCTCGGGGCAAGCCTCTTGAAGGCAGGGGCTGCATCTAATATATCTTTAAGTTCTGAGTAGCTAGGACAGCATTCAGCTTATAGCATACCTTCGATAAGTGTTTGAGTGGATGAATGAATAAATGAATGCATAATAGATGAGTGCCTAGTCCACATCTGAGGTGCTAAAGTAACATACTAGCTTATTGATTCAGTTGGACTACATTCATCGTGTCCACAAAGCTCTTCACAATAGTTTGCTGTAATTATCTGCGCAAGTTCCATGGGTAGAGAATACTGTTATTATTAATAATTTTAGAGGGAGATGGTAATTTGATTAAATGAAAGAGTGATGTGCTGATTCATGGCTGAGAATATCAGATCTTTGTGTGAGACTGTTGGCAAGAACATAACTAATGACGTGGAGGGAGGGATTGATTTGAAACTAATAAGAAGCAATCACTGATGGTTTTATCCTCAGAATGGAGCTCAGAATCATCTGCCACAGCTAGAAATGGTTTGAAGATGTGCCCCCATATCTTACGGGCGATTGCATCAAGAGTTGAGTCCTCTGGGTTTCTGTCTATGACCAGGAATCTAAAATTAGTAATTAAGTCAAATATATTAAAAGCAAATACACAAACAAAAACATCACCACCACCTTCTTCCTCAAACACAGGACTAAGGGACAATTTTCCATCTCCTAAAGTTTAAGCAGACAAAGATCACCAGGCACAAGCTTGTCTTCCAACAAAATCATATTTTCTGACCTGATGCAGTGAGAGTGGGCACTCTGAAATACTACTCCACTAGAGAAGGGTGAATGGTAAGGCCTGGGCTCCCACTGGTGGTTCTGACGAAGGTGTAAGGGGAGCAGGGTCATTCCTGTGCTGGATGCTTTTTTCTGGGTAGGTTTAGGGCAAGCAGAATTGGCGAGGAGTTGGGTGTCCTCACAAGCAGCAGGGGCTCAGCTTTTGGGTAGCCCTAGTAAAAGATAAGTGGATTAAAGGAGGTCTGGGGCATTACTGTTGAGGAACAGTGGTCACTTATAGAAGGGGTCATTCTGGCATTTTTCAGCTACAGCATTCTCTTGGGAGAAATGGCATTTTCCATGGGTATTGCAGCTGGCTTTATCTGAGTCTGTCTTTCTAGTCAAATGAATGGCAAGGCCACTTTTACTTTTTTCAGTCAAAGCTATTTTCATTCTTTTAGTCTTGAAAAATCCTAACTCTTTCAGTTAACTAGATTTAGCAAGGATTAAGTATTCCCTTTTAAATCATGTTAAAGTCAAATGTCCATGTCTCCCTCTACCATTGTGACCATGAACTACATGTGACATCAGAGGCTCGGCAAAGTCTAATTAGGCCATGTACAGAGCACCTGCAGGATGGTTCATTAAAGCAACTGGAACCAAATACAATTCAGGCTAAAATCAGATGTGATTTATTCCTAGCAAAAGTGAAACATCTGTATGCTTCTTATGATTGATGTTGGGGAACTGTTATTAGAATAAGGCCCTAAAGCATTCACTAAGAGAAAGTACTTCTCAGCTCCTTATCTCTCATTTCTTAAAAAAAAAAAAAACAAAAAAAACTGAAAACCACTTAGAATTTGGGCATAATAGGAGACCAGATATTACACCTAGTGAAAAATAATTCTTCTACTTCAGTATTTCTCAAACTTTCACATGCATCTGAAACAACTACAGAGCTCACCAGATTGCTGTGCTCCATCCCCAGAGATTTCTGACTTAGTGGGTCTGGAGTGGAACCTGAGACTTTGCAGACTCACCTAGATGAGTCTGGTGATGCTGGTCCAAGAGCCATCTCTTCAACCTGAGAATCACTTTTCTAACTGACATTATTCTTAGTACTTCTATCTTTCACACTTTCACACTTTCTGTTTCTTCTGCCTGAAATGCCCTTCATGTTCTCCATCTAACTCATTGCTTGTCTTAATGTAAACCCCACCTCCTTCCTTGGCCTTTGTATTAGTTATCTATTGCTGCATGACAAATTACCTCTAGGCAGGGCCTCCAGAATGTTAGAATGAGATGTTCAGAGAAAATACTTCCCAAGAGAGAACATCTATTCAGCTGGTCAAAATTAGCAAAGATGATTCAAGATCCCTAGAGATAAATGAAAGGGTTTATAACAAATTGAGATGCATTAATTCAACAAAATCTATGGGAACTCAAGAACAGACAGCAGGAGATGATGTTATTCATGATAGAGACTGCATCCATCCCCTACACCTCTGTCTTGCAGAAGAACAGTTTCTGTGACTTGTCAGCTAAATAGCAGTTCACATCTTTCTTGGTTCTGTAGGCTGGAAGAATTATTCATGGTGGTTTTGGCAGATAGCGAACTTTGGCAGATCTCATTTTTTACACCCTCATGTTGTAGAAGGTTTATCTGAAGTAAGTGGTGGCAGCTGAGTGGCACCCATTTCCTCATCCCCAACTCCCGCTGTGTAGGGAGGGTCCTGGCAGGGAAGCTAGTAAAGAGTGTAACCTTCACTTCCAACACAGTTCTATGATGTGACTGAGCTGCCCTAATGGAGCTCCCATCATTCCCAGATTCTTAGGGCTGAAGATCCATTTTGGGTAGCTTAGCAACCAGTGAATTTCAGCAGATCTCAAACTCCAGGGCTCTATGTGGCAGAAGACTCATACTGAGGAGTAGCAACAGCATGGGCACCAGTTCTCAGCCATCCTCTTTCCACCCCCTGACATATATCTCTTATTCCACAGGGAGGACCCAGATGGAATAGGCAAGGGAGTTCTCCACCCCTCTCCCTAAGTCCTCTTAACAGCTTCCATAGCAGAGGGAGATCAGAGACAGCCTCAAAGACTAACAACATCTTGCCTTTTCCAAAGAGACTTACTTCAATTAGATCAGACTATGGAGCAATTTATACTTCAGGGTATTGGGAAAAACAGTAGCATGGTAACTTAGCAATTAATGGAGGCTAACATTTAAGTATGACATTAATAGAGACAGATCCACCTGAAACTTAATGGGAGGATCAGGAGAGAAGACAGGAAAAGAGATATCATATAAAACCATGGTCATCTCTAGTGGACAGAAAGATTATGTTACATGTGCAAGTCTGCAGTAACTGAGGAAAGACATCAGAAACTGCAGACTGTGGAAAAAATAGATTTCACTGAAGTAGCCCAGTCAAGTCACTAAACAAATAATCCAACAGCTGGAAGATTAACAGCAAGAGTTGCTATAATGTATCATCTAAAAGTGTTTTAATAAAAATTGAAAAAAATACAAAGAAACAGGAAAGTGTGACATATAAACAAGGAAAAAAATAGGCAATAGAAACTGTTTTTGAGGTGGCTCAGCTGCTGGAATTGGCAAATAAAGACTTCAAAACTATAATAAATATGTCCAATGATTCAAAGAAAAACATGCTTAAGGACTAAAAGAAGGTGTGATGATAATGTCTCATTAAATGGAGAACATCAGTGAGGGGATAGAAATTATTTTTAAACTCCAAATATAAATTTTATAATTGAAAACTATAATAACTTGAATGAAAAATTGAACAGAGGGAATAGATTAAAGCTGGCAGAAGTAAGAATCTGTGCACTTTTAGATTAATTGATACAGATTATGTGATCTGATGAACAAAACAAAAAGAATGGGAAAAAATAAAGAAGAACTCAGAGAAATATAGGACTCTATTAAACACATCAACATACAGAAAATGGGAATGGCAAGAGAGGAGAGAATAAAAGGGTAAAAAAATGTTCACAGAAATAATGGCCAAGAAATCTCAAAATTCAATGAAAAGCATTAATTCACATATCTGAGCAGTTCAACAAACTTCAAGTAAGATAAAAAGGAGATCTATCAATCCTGTTACTCATAGTCAAAATGTTGAAAGACAAAGATGAAGATGAAAATCTTAAAATTGCAAGACAAAAGTGAATCATCATGTACAAAGAAAATACAGTAAGATTTGTAGCTGATTCTTATCAGAAACAATGGAAGTCAAAGACAGTGGAATAATATAGTCAAAGTGTTACAAGAAAAAATAATGTCAACCAAGAATATTATATTCAGCAGAACTATTTTTAAAAAATTGAGACAAAATAGGCAGAGCTTAGAGGATTTTTAGATCAGTGAAAGTATTCTGTATAATATTACATTGGGTAGATTAGGAACCAGTGAATTTCAGCAGATCACAACCTCAGGACTATGGTTTCATATGTTATCTCTTTTACCCTCTCCTTCCCTGATCTTCCCATATGTCATTATATATTTATCAAAAACCCATAGAATTTACTATACCAAGATTGAACTCTAAAATAAACAATGGACTTTATTGTTTTAGCAACACTAATGTGTCAATGTAGGTTCATAATTTGTAACAGATGGACCACTGTAGTGCAGAATGTCAATAGTGAGGTAAGTTGTGTATGTAGGCGCACATGTGGCATACGAAAACACTGTAATTTCCATTCAACTTGTCTGTAAACCTAAAACTTCTCTAAAAGCAAAGTTTATTAATTTAAAAAAATGGAGGTGAAATAATGACATTCAAAGATAAATAAAAGTTGAGAGAATTCTTTGTGATAACATCTATCTTTTAAGATATTTAAAGTGTGTTTTTCAGGCCGAAAGTAAGGGATACAGGACAGAAATTCAAACTCACACTAAAAAATAGAGCACTGTTAAAGGTGACTATTAAACAGAGTATGTTTTCATATTTCTCCTTTATTTTCTGAACTTATTTAAAGCAATTCTATCAAAGAACATCATATTAACATAATAGTATTAATGAGCTTATAAGACATAGAAATATATTTAATAGCACAAAGCACAATATAATAATAGCACAAAGAAAGTGAGTGGGAATAAAGCTGTATTGTTGTAAGAAAATAACACCAAATTCTAACTTGAATCCATAAGAAGAAATAAAATAACAAGAAATGATACATAAGAATGTTAAGCTCTATGTACATATTCTCATACTCTTTCCCTGTTTCTTCAAAGACAAAATTACATAAAGTAATAATTATAAAAATGTACTTTTGAGTCTTTAACATACGCAGATAGAATATGTTTAACAATAGTAACCCCCAAAGGAGGAAGAGGATACAAATATGCAAATTTTCTAAATGTCACTGGAATATAATTATCAGAAATCTGAAGTAGATCCTAAAAAGATATATATTGTAAGCCCCAGAATAATCACAAAGGAAATAAATTCAAAAATCACCAAAGAAGTATTCACTTAATTCAAAAGAAGGCAGTAAAGGGAGATAAAAAAAAAAACTAAAAAGACTTGAGACATATAGAAACAAAAAGCAAAACAGCAGTGATAAATTCAACTGCATCAATAATGATATACATGCACATAGATTAAATAATTTCATTCAATGCAGAGATTGTCAAATAAAGTTGAAGACATTGAACTGTATGTTGTCCATAAAAGATACACATTAGATTTAAAGACACAAATAGTTGAAAGGATGGAAAAAAGTATTCTATGCAAATAGCTGCCTTAAGAGAGCTGAAATTATTATGCTAATGTCAGATAAAATGGTCTTTAAGAAAAAAAGGTATCACCAGAAAAAAGTAGATTGTGTTATAATGATGAAGATCAATCCATCAGAAAAATATAACAAATATAAACATATATATATATATATCTAACAACAGAGCCCCAAAATATATGAAGAAAAGACTGACAGAATGAAGGGGTAGATATTTCAATCACAAAAAGGATTTTAATACTCCACTTTCAATAATTATTAAAACACCTAGGAAGAATATCAACAAGGATATAGAAGACTTGAGCAACACTCAAGAAACAAAGTAGACTTAACAGCTACCTGTAGACATTTCACCTAATGACAGCAGGATATATACTTTTCATATGCATACATGGAATATTCTCCAGGATAGACCATCTGGTAGTTCATAAAACAAGTCTCAGTAAATATGAAAAGGTTGCTATCATTAAAAGTATATTCTCTGGGCCTCTTTTCTTTTTCCTTGTTGCAACAATGGGGTTTCATTTGCTGTCTAGAGTGAAAGAATTCTGCTTTATAAATTTTCTTACTCTATAAACCTATTTTTCTCTTCCTCAATAAACTTTGTTTCAAAGAAATAAAGGTATGTTTTCTGAACATAATATACTTCAGTTAGATATCAATAACAGAAGGAAATTTTAGAAATTACAAAATATGTGAAATTTATACAGCACACTTCTAAGTAATCAATGATTCAAAGGAGAAATATGAACAGATCTATAATGAACAAAGAGACTGAATTAATAAATGTAAAACTCCCCTAAAAGAAAAGCCCATCCAGATGGCTTTACTGGGAAATTCTACCAAACACTTAAATAAGAATTAATAATGGTCTTTCACAAAGTCTTCAAAAATGCATGAAAATCAGACAAAGATATTATAAGAAGAAAAAAATACAGAGTAATATTCCTTATAAATGTACATGAAAAATTCTCAGCAAAATGCTAGAAAATTGTTGAGGATCAGCCCCAAACCATACCAATGAATCCCCAACAATTAAAAAATAATAATAAAAACATAGTTGTAGAAAAACAGAACATCTTGAAAGTACAAACAAGGTATAAAAAAATTAATAACTACTTTTTATCATTACTATTCAGCATTTGACTGGAGGATCTAGCCAGGGAAAGTAGGCAATAAAAAAAGGAAATAAAAGATATCCAGATTTCTGAGCCCAGGACAAGAAGACATAGAATCAAATTTTCTCTACTCTAAGTATTAGTAAATACCCTGGAAATTATTTAATAGGCAATGATAAAAAGAACTCTGTTGGAAAGGAAAAGGCAGACTTTTCTTCCCAAGGTTTTCTTTTTTGCTTACATATACCTCTGAACTGGGCACTGGAGAAACCTAAAACTAGAACTGTAAAAAAGCATAAATATAAATTTCAAGAAAAGCTTGAACATTCTGGCCAAAAGGCCAGGAAATAGGAAATACCATAAAGGCCTAGGGAGAAACCTCACTCTACAAATAGGGCACTGGTGAATTGGCCAACCCACCAATAGCAGCAGTAAAAAAGTCCCACATCATGCAGCCCTGGGACTGGTGGGCAGCTCAATTCATTGAAAAGATACTATAATTACAAATGTGTATACAACAAACAGCAGAGCTTGAAATCACATAAAGCAAAAACCAAGAGCTGAAAGGAGAAATAGACAAATGTATTATTATAGTTGGGAATGTCAATGACCTGCTCAGAAATTGGTAAGCTAACTTGATGGAAAATGGTAAGAATGTAGAGAAACTGAAAAACACCATCAATCTACAGGATCTAACTGATATTTATTTAAAGCTACCCAAGGGATTCTAATGTGCATTCTGGGTTGAGAACCACTGATAAAAGATGTCAAGCCCTTTTGCTATGGGATGGTGATGAGAGAAGAGATCAGGAGGTGGAGAAAACATTATGTATCTCCTGTGGTTCCACCAGTGCAAAACTACTGAGCCTTGGCGTGGGCACAATGGCTCATGCCTTATAATCCTAGCACTCTGGGAGGCTGAGATGGGTGGATTGTTTGAGCTCACAGGTTTGAGACCAGCTTGAGCAAGAGCTCAGCCTGAGCAAGAGCGAGATCTGTCTCTAAAAAATAGCTTGGCATTATGGTGGGCACCTGCTACGTGGGAGACTGAGGCAAGAGAATCGCTTAAGCCAAGAGTTTAAGGTTACTATAAGCTATGATGCCACAGCACTCTACTGAGAGTAACAAAATGAGACTCTGTCTCAAAAAAAAAAAAAAAAATACTGAGCCTTCCCTTGCAGACACGATCACAGTTAAGTTCTATATTGTATGCTGCATAGGTTAGTCCCCTGTGGAGAATCTTTACTATAAAATGGGAATGATAATATTTATCTTGCAAGACTATTGGGAGCATTAAATTAAATGATGCATACGAGGTGTCCAGCCCCGTGCTTGACAGATAAATGTTTTTGGCTGCTAAGCAGCCAGAAAACCCAATGCTAAGGACATTTATTGTCTCACAGAAGAACATTCCTGGAGGTTAATGTCAAGATTAATAAGATTTTCCCAGCTTTACGCTTTTCTATTTCAGCATGTCGAAACTTAACTCTTGGGTTGATATAATGACAAGAAAGGCAGAAGGGACAATGTTGACCTGAAGAACAAGATTTTCCTCCCTTTGCTGCCAACAACAAAACCCTACCTCAAACCACACTGCTCTCTGTGTCTCATTGGCTACCATGAAATACACCTTATATCTAAATCAATCCCTGGGAAGGGGGATGACAGTTGAAAATAGCTTCGAAACCATGAGGGCTATGTTGAGCAGTTTGATGAAAACATTTCAGACTGTATATGAAACCAGCACATTGTGCCCCTTGATTGCACTAGTGTACGCAGCTATGATTTAATAAAAAAAAAAAAAAAGAAAAAGAAAAGAAAATAGCTTCAAAAAGTGGGGGACTTTACAAGATCATGTCAGATTATGAGTACATTGTTTGCAGGGTGGGGCCAGAGCATGAATGAATTTTTAAAGCTCCAAGAAGGTATTAACATTCATCCATGGCCAGGAATCACTAGCTTTGATGCCCATCAATACTGTTGTGGCTCAGCTGGTGAAAGAGACCATAGTGCAGCAACTGCCACAGTCCGTCATGGCAGACTGTCCAATCAAGGAGGAGTGGAAACTGATTCTAAATCTTTGCTACTCAAAGTGAGGTTCATGGATCAGCAACACTCACATCACCTCAGAGCTGCTCAGAATTCAGACTCTCAATCTCCATCCTAGCTTTAACGAAATTAGAGCCTGTATTTTAACAAGATCCCTAAATGATTCTTGTGTCTGTTTAAGGATGAGACGCACCAGTATTGAAGACACTTCTGCATAACTCTGGTGTTGCGTTTCACTTGTCTGAACCTTGCAATTATGACACCATTTCTACAGTCTCATCTCCCACAACTTCCTGGGTTCATCTAACCATGATTCCTAATGCCTCACTTCCTGGGCACAGACAGCTGGATCTGTCTTAGCCTGTCTGCCCCTGACTTGCTTGGCAGGTAAACATGACTGACCCTTCTGGGAATTTGGGGTAAGACTCCAACAGGGGGTAAATTTCATGTGGTTATTGTCTGAATAATCATGTGATATTACCTACCAGAGTCAAGGCATTTATGGGGTGCTTTCAGGAGTCAGAGCTGAATAACGCATAGCCTTTCTCTCTAAGCTCAAAAAGTAGAAGAGCTGGATAACAAAAACACAAAGCTAATTAATACATCTGTAGCACTTTAAGCTAATAAGGCATCTTCACATGTTTTTGCTCTTTGTGAATATAGGCTGAGAGAAGTTACCTGGTTATTCAAGGACATGAAGATTGGGTTTGAGAACCAGGAATTTTGACATCAACCCTGGATTGTCAGGTACAATTAAATGGGGGCCCAGTTAAATTTTATTATATTTGTAAACCCCTCTCTTGTAATAGCTTAGCTGAGCAATGTGGCCACAGCAGAAAGGTGGCTGGTAGCTGAAATTACTAGTACCTATCACATTCTGTTTCAATAGAGGAAAGGGATTTGAAGCAGGTTTTCCAGATTTAACAACAACAACAAAAATAGGATGTCCAGTTAAATCTAAGTTTCAAACAAAAGATGATTTATTATTATTATTATTTTTTAGTATAAGTATGTCTCGACTATTGAGGTGTCTCATACCTGTAATCCTGGCACTCTGGGAGGCCACTTCAAGAGGGTCACTTAAAGCCAGGAGTTTGAAACAAGCCTTGGTAACAAAGGGAGACTCCATCTTTACTAAACAAACAAACGAATAAATTACACTGGTGTCTGGTGTTTGGGAACATTTTTAAAAATCTATCTACTTGGATAATTTTATGTTCATTCACCTAGTCTCTGTTTTTCATAGAAGAACATCTGAACACTGGACTCCAATTGCTTCTCGGGGTCTCAGTCCCTGGGAAGGGACATCTTCAAATCTTTAGATTGTTCCTGCCCATGTGTCCTCTGGGTCAGCTAGTTTTCCCATCCAGGAAAACATAGAAATGTGAATTCCTTCGTGACTGACATTTTCAAATGGCTTTTGATGCTTAGCTCTGTTACAGATTTACTGATTTAGTCATTTATTCAGCATATTTATTGAGTGCCTACTCTGTGCCAAGCCATATGCTTTGTGCTCAAAGAACAAATCGAAGGCCCAGACGTGCCCCAAGTTAATTCCCATCTCAAGGTGGGAGACAGACGTACACAGTGTTTTGATGTTGCACAGTCTCCGCTTGGGTGGAGGCTGCTGGAAGAGTGGACAAAGGCTGGAGAGTGGGAGCTAGCCGAGCAAAGGTGGGGAAGTGGAGCCAGCAATAATGAGGGTGGAAGTAAAGAAGGTTCTGAAGAACATAGTGTCCAGGTGAAAAATAGAAGAGGATGTGCATAACAGCCTGGGTTTGTCCTTAGTAAACCATTTGCCAATTCCCATGCACACACAGGTTTTTAAGGGAAAGCTTAAGCAGAGAAATGGGTCCCAGCAAGGCATTGTTTTCAGTGGGCATTATTTATTTTCTGGGTCTCAATTTTAGTGTCCAGAAATAATCAGTGTTCTCAATGACCTTGAAGATTTTTTCATCCTCATGATGGCTTCTGTTTCTGTCCTGCACGCATACATATTAATACATCCTCAGAGTTGAACTCAGACCATTTCTGTGGTTTAAACTTCAAGGAGAAGCTTAAACTTTCCACTATAATGAATAATAGTGTCTTTTTTTCATGGCCATGTGCTTGAGTTGAGTCAAGAAACCTCCATTACTAAAATAAGCCTAAGTTGCTGAAAAAAAATATTTCTACAACTTCTGGAAACATGACATATGCCTGTATGAGAGAGTCTGGGCAGAGTTAATAAACTCTGTGGCTTTTCACGTGTTCGACAGCTAGCTCTGGACATGTGTTTTCAGCAGTTGTTTTTAAGAAGGAACAACCCTTCCACCAAAAGGTCAAGTTGCTTCTTAAAAGTCATATTCTTTTGTGTATATAAGACTAATAGAACCCAATTTTCATTACAATCCTAAGAAACTATTTGACACAATGTAGATTTTAGTATATGTGCTGTGAAAACAAAACACACAACCAAACAGGGCCCCAAATCCTGTGGTCCACAATGAGAACTGATGTCAGATGTCTTGTCTGATTAACATAAATTAAGTTAATATATTTCTGGGATCCTGGTTCCTTTAGGTCAGTGATTATTAACTGGTGGAGAGGATGTTATATGTGCCATGAAAAATTTTAAAGATCATTAATTATTTTCAAAAGAAGTTCAAAGCACAGTAAGTATATTCTTTTCTTTTATTCTTTTTCTTGATCAACCTAATTTAGTGTGCCACAGAAGTTGAACTATAGGTTCAAGCATGCTGTGAGTTAAAAAGATTGAAAAACATTATCTTAGGTCCTAAAGGAATGTAGGTTGTGGCCAGAGCCCAGGTTTTAGCCCCAAAGAAATGGATTAGACTAGCTCTGCACAGCCACCGGGTCCCCTTAAGGATGACATTCGACCCTTTGTTTTTCTTCATATACCAAGGAGGGATAAGGTCACTTATTTTTTGTAGAATAACTGCAAAGATGAGAGATTTTGTAAAACATATAGAATAACACTTGGCAGATACTCATTTCTAAATAAGGAACAGCTCGTTCCTAAAGTAGGATTGCATCCCCAAGTATCTAGTGTATGTTAATTGTTTTCCAGGTGACCTTTGAAATTGCAAAATCTCCCACTCAACTCCTGTGGCTTTAAGATAAGAAATGAGCTCTGAACTTTTCTTTTACCCTTAGCTGCATCTAATTCTCTAGGGTGTCTTCATAATAGATAGACTGCTTTATATTCATTCCTAGGAAGTACTCACCTGGTTCTCTGCATATTAAGACAAACATGAATCTTCAACATTTCATTTGTAATAGAGAATAGAAAGATCTTGCTAAGCCTGTGGGATGGAATGAAGATGAAAATAAATGAATTTGACCAGTCTTTTAGCAACTTGCAGAAGCTGCCTTTCCTAAGGGCAATGCTGAGCAGATCCTTCAAAGTTATGGCATGCTCTGTTGAGTTAAAGGGTTGTTTCTAGGGAGAAGAGGCAGAAAGAGCTCAACAATTGTTCCTTCAACATGATTTTCTAATTCTAGTTTATGTATCTCTAGAGTAACTCAGGCAGAGTTCTTCATTTAAATCTCTTGACCAGATGGATACCTCTAGAGTCTAATTTCTTCTGAAGATAGGTGGTAGTTCAGCCTCATTCATAGACTTGTGGAGAGCGAAAAGTCCCTGGGTTTAAAACTTTGCCCCTAAAAATTTAAGTGCCCCTGGAGGGCACTTAAACCAACCTTATCATTTAGTAATTTAGTAAAAGGAATTTCATTTGGGGTGGGGTACCAATAAGAGAACATGAACAACCAGGGAGAAAGGTCTTTGTGAAGATATAGAAGGGAGGTTACAAAAGATCCAGTTAGAGGAAGTAAATTTTTACTTCCCTACAATGGAGATAAACACACTGGGAAAGAGGAAAGATTTAGTATGCTATGTAGAGGCTTGGAGAGAATTGGAAAGCATAAAAAGACTAAAATCAAATGTCTATAGGAGAGAACTGATAGAGTTGAATGTACTGACCTGTCCAGGAAGTATCAAAGTGCATATTCCACCAAGGAAATAATGAATGTACCAATCCCTACTCCCTCCCACCCCACCCTCAACCTTTAAGTCCCCATCTAACATAGTCCATATGTGGAATTTTTTCCTAGTCAGGGATTTCAACCCCATCCCCACCCTCCTCACACCCAAGTGGAATAAAGACCACATTGACCATACAGAACTAGGACTCTGTTTTCCTTTCATTTCATGCCTTTGAATAATCTTTCATCTTTGGGTCCATAACCTCTCAAGAACTGTAATATTTAAAGTGAAGACACATCAGATGGGATTATAAATAGATTAGCATTGCAAAAGAACTTGTTCTTTGAGATTCAGGACTGCAGAATAGAAAGGAAAGGGGATGAGGAGACAAGAAGCCTAAAGGTTAGGCTGGATCGGCATGTTTTTTATACTATTTTTGAAAAGAGATCTGTGGGTGTAGCTACAAAAAAATACAGCAATTAATAGGACAGATAATGGACATTTTATGTCCTGTAATCTGTGAGTTCCCTGTCTAGTGTTCAAGAAATATAAGAAAGAGAATTAAAAATCAAAATTATCAAGTTCAACTCTTGGGGGTTATTAAACATGACGAGCTTTCACACAGTCGAAAGTTACCCTCCTGAAAATAAAGAAGGCCTTATTTTATTAGGGGAGATAAGAGACCCTATATATTTCTTCACAATGAGGCTGAATATGAAGATGAATTTATCTTTGCCTGCTATCATGAAATTGTCATTGGCTTAAGAGTAGGGCTCGACCCACATTTTCTGAGAAGGATCTGAAAGTATTTTAGGCTTTGCAAGTCAAGTAGTTTCTGTTACGACTACTCAATTCTGCCACTGTAGTACAAAAGCAAACATAGATAATAAATAAATAAATGTGGTTGTATATCAATAA
>CAUYON010167217.1:0-13074 GCA_963573935.1 Arctocebus calabarensis
TTTTTTTTTTTTTGAGACAGAGCCTCAAGCTGTCACTCTGGATAGAGTGCTGTGGCATCACAGCTCACAGCAACCTCCAATTCCTGGGCTCAAGCGAGTCTCTTGCCTCCGCCTCCCAAGTAGCTGGGACTACAGGTGCCCGCCACAACGCCCGGCCATTTTTTGGTTGCAGCCACCATTGTTGTTTGATGGGCCCGGGCTGGATTCGAACCCGTCAGCTCAGGTGTACGTGGCTGGCGCCTTAGCCCGTTGAGCCACAGGCGCTGAACCTAAATATTCCTGCTCTTAAGCAACACCCCCCACTTTTAAATCATCCTTCTGTCATCACCTGGTATGATAGTGTGATACCTTAAGAAATGTACTTTTGGTCTCCCTAGCTCCTGGTCAGAAAAACCCTTGTAATATCCTAAATGTTAATGGTGAAAAAAAGCATTATTTGTCATTCATTATAAGCCCCTTCCAAACATACTGCAACTTGTGTTAACGTGGTGACTTTTTGAAAACCCTGAAGATTGAGGGGCTGATTAAGGAAGAGAACAGATCACATGAGTAGCGGACTAGGGCTTCCAGCTCTTCCCCTTGGCTCCCAGGGAGGGGAGAGGGGATGGAGGTTGATTTTATCACCTACAGCCAATTATTTGATCAATCACGACTATACATATAATGGAATTTCTATAACAACCCTAAACAACTGGACTGTTTCTGGATTGGTAACAAATGGAAGTCCTGGGAGGATGTGGAAGCTGGTGCCCCTTCCCTATGCTTTACCCTGTGAATCTCTTAAATTTTGCTATTGTTCAGTTGCAGTTTTCATAATAAATTGGCAAACATAAGTAAATGTTTCCCTGACTTCTATGAGCTGTACTAGTGAGGTCTCAAACCCAACGAGAAAGTCAGGGGAATCTTTGTATCATAGAGAGCAGGAAAGGAGCACAAATCATAACCTGAGACCTGTGGGTGCCATCTGAAGTGAGAGAGTCTTGTGAGGTTGAGCTTTTAACTGTGTAATCTGATCTAACTCTGGTAGAACTGAATTAAAGCATAGGACATTTAAAATCTACAGAGAATTCGAGAGCTGGTCAGTATGGGGAATATCCCAACACAGGCTCTTCCAGAAGTGTCACCAGTGTGAGGCACAGATAACTAAGACAGGTGTTTTTTTTTCACCAAGAGTCTTCTCTTTAATATTGACCATGAGCCATAGTTCTCAGCCCTTCACAGCTTCAGATATTTTCTCCTGCAGGAATCCTTCTAATTACAATTTCTTTCATGTAGTTAGTGTCTTTAAATCTGGCCCTACTGACACCCTGAACTCCAGTCCCTCAGTCCCAATTGTTGGTCCTACAATATCTTGTATGGTTGCTCCTCCAGTACTCCACACCTGGGTAGCAGCTCAGACATACTCCCCTCCCGGCATTCCTCATTCTCACTTGTCCCTAACTCACAACCTTCACTCAGTGACTCAGGCCCCTTTTCCTCTTAGTAGATGAGAAAGTTCTCTCCTATTGTTATTACCTTGTTCAAGGCTTAGTTGGCTACGAGGCCCCTCCAGTCTCTTTCCTTCATCACTTTCTCGTAAATATGATTGGTCTGGGACCACTGAAGAGCCAGAGAGAGAGAGAGAGAAAGAGAGAGAGAATCAGAGGGAGAGAGAAGGGAGTTAGATGTCTCCAGCACAGACAAGGTACAACACCTTGAAATTTTACATTCAGGAATTCCCAACCCTTGGGTCACTCAGAGCTCCCATGACTTAAAGTTCTGTCATGTCCTGGGGAAAGAATAGAGAAGACATCATCAAGGAAGACTTTGTTTCCCAACAGAATAGAGACACTCAAGTTTTAAAGCTAACAGTAAAGTGAAAACATTTTGAGTCATTTAACTCGCCTACAAAAATTTTCAGGCGGCAGGGAAAGCATATGTCAGAACGAATAACAAGAGTGAAGTGTGTTTTCTGAACTGTTCAAACTAAGGAAAACACAGAGATTAATTGGGGAGGTCTTAGGTCCTGGACAGAGCTGATATATAAATGAGAAAACTCTAATGGCTTTGGAAATAGAAAAGAGGATTTATGGCTTAACTGGGTCAGAGAGGATGAATGATTACCCAAGGAACATAACAGAGGACAAGGGGGCAGCTCACATGGACTTCCGGGACCAGGATGGGGCAGTGTCTCCCTGAGGGCAAGGGAATGACATTGCTGCCCTGGGAGGTGGACAGTGGTCTAGGTGGTGGCTGAGCCTTGGTGGCTATCACCTACACCCAGGGAGCCACTCAGGGATTGAGGTGGAGAGTCCCCGTAGTCCATGGAGATGATCAGAACTCCTGGGAAGTAAGCAGTAAACCTAACACCATTCCCTTGGAGTGCACAGCCTGGGGACATCCTCATCACAAATACAGTATTGACTTGAAATTTTGGTATTTGATTTTCTTCAATTTCCTATTCTGATTTGATGACTTCCTGTAGAAATTATTTCATTCTTAATTGGATAAGGTTACTATTGATGCAAATAAAAAGCCATATATATTTGCTTAATTTTTTTTCCCTTGCTGATAAACCTGTAGTACCTCCTGACTGCCTCTTAAATAAACTTCGAATTTCTTAGCTTTAAATGCCAGACCCTTCAAAAGCTTTGTCCAACTTATCTCTCTTGAATTGGCTTCCACTGCTCTGCACTCTTGATGTGTCCAAACCCAATTCATTCTGTTTGCGGATGTGCTCTCACCCTTTATTCCTGTTCTGGTAGCATCTGCCCTCCTGGGGGCACATGCCCACTTTTCTTGTGGTGTCTCTAGATCTTATATGGAGAACTGGGTTGAGATCAAACTGTGTTGAATAAAACATCTTCTAGGCAAGTGGGGAAAATAAAGATGGCACCCTCTTTACTGTGTCCCAGGAAAAGAGGACATCATGGCTTCTCAGGAAAAAGTTAAGAATCAAGGTGTTAGTTTTGTACAGCCCCCAAAATAGTTGCTGGCAGAACAATCAGTTTTGTGATTATTTGGATAATGTTTGTTTCACCCCTTGTGGCTAAAGGGGAAAAAATATTCTTTTCTTCTTTATTACAAGCAAATTTCACCCAAAGTTAACTTTCCTTTTTGTTACTCTGGAAGTGATGGCCTTTATGCTGTGTTACTAGGCAAACACAGGTCTTAGGAAAACCATGACTGGCAGACTAGGAGGGACCAAGCATGAACTACAAGTACCTTGTAGGAAACCACGACTTTGGGAACTCTTGTAACTCAGCTTATTCCTTGTGGGGTACCTGAAAGTTATGACTATTGGGGAATTGTAAGATTCTATAAGAACTATAAGATACACCCTAATGTTGTGACTAGACTAAGTTGGATCCTGCCACCATGGATAAACTGTCACTCAAGGCAGGTGGTAGTCAATTGAGGAACTGCTGTGCAGACCTCTGCAAGGGCTGCCACTGAAGAGAGACAACTGATGTTGCTCTGTTGGAATTCTGTGTTTCTTATGCTATGTTGTTCTAAGTAAGCCTAGGTCAGTGTGGCTCTGATTGTCTTGCAAGTCTAAATGTCCAGGTTAGCAAACCTCAAAGTGATTGTCATACCATAGATATTACACCATAAGCTTCAAGAAGGCTCAGCATATACCTGTTCTGTTAATTGCTGCATCCCTACAGCTCAGCACGGTGTGGTAGAAGCTCAATATATGCTTGCTGAAAAAAATTGGTCCTGGATCTCATAAGGTAGGTAATAAACCTAATTACCATTTCTGAAGCTGTCATAAATGAGATTTAAATCAGGGTATTCCTTCATGTTGACATCGCTGAACAATACAGTCAAGACTTTTACATTAAATGTCTTCTCCAGCTCATCGAGAACATTGTACACCACTTTTTGTACAGGGACCAGGTTTCTATGAGACTCTTGAGAATCCTTAAAAATATCAAATTGAAAAAATATAAATACAGATTTCAAAGAACCCCAGAAAGTAATCTTAAAATTCCTATTTCCTGATACAGGTATCTTCTTATGTAAAGTTTTATGTATTTGTTGATGTTTTTATTTATTTATTTAGTTAGTTTGATAGAGTCTCTATTTGTTGCCTCAGACTAGAGTGCTATAGTATCATCATAGCTCACAGCAACTTCAAACTCCAGGGCTCAAGTGATCCTCCTACCTCAGCCTCCCGAGTAGCTGGGACTACAGGGGCTCACCATGACATCTGCCTAAATTTTTCTATTTTTTTTAGTAGAGACAAAGTCCCACTCTTACTCAGGTTGGTCTTGAACTCCTTAGCTCAGCAATCTTCCTGCCCTGGCCTCCTAGAGTGGAGTGCTAGTATTGCAGATATGAGCCACTGCACCCATCGGCATGCAAAGTTTTATGATTTTTATATATTCATATAGCTACAAAATGAAACAAGTAAATTCTTCTTCCTCATAAAAATCCATTGTTAAGGCTGATCTCTTTATTCTCATTTATATTAAATGTAGAAAGGAGGAAGTTTGAAGAATAAAAGTGGGTTAACGTTAAATGATGTGTAACCCTTTAAGAGCAGGGCCAATATGTTTTCAGAATAGACTTAGCAGACAACAGTGACTGTTCTGTTGACTGAATAACCCCTGACCCAGAACTGACTTAGCCTGAAGAGCTCAGGGAGACCAGGTGACTATTCTCCCCTGACCATGAACTTGGTCACAGAGGAGCCATGTTCTTAGGCAAAGAGAAGACTTGCTCTTCTGTATCTTTAACAGGGCATATCGGTGAAACTACCCAAATCAAAAAATTTGAAAGAGGGAAGAAAAAGAAACTTGAAAAACTTTGAAGAAAGAGCAAATATATACTCCCAACTTTGCCTAACCAGACACTAATTTACTACGGGTTTTAATGTTCTTAGATCTAGCTCTATTTAAATTTATGTTAACCAAAATAAAATACATGCCAATTACCATTTCAGTAAATCAATTCTAAAATTATTCATCCATTCATTCAAATTATTTTTAATTTTTAGTTTATGTTATATTGTATGAATTCCAATAAGACATTGTACATTTATGGAGTTTATTTCTGATCCATCTTATTTCTAGGCCATTCACCCTGATGCCAGAGGGTGACATGAAACATTCTTCCTTGTGTTAGAAACAGGATCATCCTTGGTGATTTCCATTTCTCTTTTCCCTTTTACCTTACAGGGGCACTCACAGAATACTTGGAAAGGTACCCACTCATAGAAGAACCCTCAGTCAGCTACTTATACTACAAAGTTGGGGTTTAGCATGTCAAAAGGTCAAGTTAATCTGGTGCTGGTGTACAAGATTGTGACATAATAAACTTTACTTACTTCATAGAGTTTATTTGTGATGAGTTCATGGTCACGGAGGCGCTCAAGGAATGGAAATGTCCTTTGTATTGCATATGAAATGTCCACCTTTAGTTTTTTGAAGTGACTGAATACACAGTTACTGATACGTCTGTCCTCTATGTCCTGGTCTTCTGTGGACATCCTAGGGGTAAAGGACACCAGATGCTGAAATGTTTGTGGAGTCTATAAGATTTTACATATGAAACATAGGCTATCCAGAATGAGCATATAGAAAATACATGGTCCTTGGTAGAGGCCAGAGTGAATGGAATTGAAGCAACAAATAAACACATAATAGAAGGAAGCATGGAGATTATGAAAGACTACTACATAGGACTAAAAAATCCTTTGCCATCCTACTCAAAGTCATTGTAAAGATATCTTTGCCTAAACATAACTAGAACATTTTTGAATTTAAAAAGTCTGAATTCCTACCAAATCAACATGGAGTAATGAGATCATCCATGGGGAAATGAAAATTATTCATACAAAAATACAATCCAACCTTGAAAATGCATCTTAATTTACAACTAAGAGAATGTAAGTCTCAGAAAAATAAAAATCTCAGAAAGATAAAAAAACAAGCTATTAAAGGAGAAATGTGATCCTACCACATAAAATTCATCAATTTAATAATGTTTTAAAATAACGATAATTGTATGATAATCTATAAATTGAGAATGTCAAAATGAAGATATCAATGACATCTCCTAGAACATCTGGTTCTGCTTTGTGTTAATATAAATTTGCTTGTGCTATTGTTATATATAGTGAATCATTTTAGACATCTGAATTTCAGAAACTGCTGCTGATTCCTGTGAAAGTACTTGGGTTTTAGTTGAACACTTTTTTGCTATGATAATGTTTTAATTAACATGTCTGTATTCCTCAATGTTATGAAAACTCATAAGCTTACTTTGTCAAATGAGAATAAAATTGTTGGCACTTCCCAGTACCCAAAATACAGCAGGGAATAAAAATGCCACATTATCATTTATTTTTAATTTCTTTATTAAATCATGACTATGTATATTAATGCATTTATGGAGTACAATGTGCTAATTTGATATACAATGTGGAAAGCTTATATCAAACTTACATCAAACTCTAACATAATCACCTCACTTACTTATTTGTTGTGGTAAGACATTTATACTCTCCTTTTA
The DNA here is from genome assembly GCA_963573935.1 of Arctocebus calabarensis. Taxonomy (NCBI): domain Eukaryota; kingdom Metazoa; phylum Chordata; class Mammalia; order Primates; family Lorisidae; genus Arctocebus; species Arctocebus calabarensis. Next base: position 6,499 of record CAUYON010167217.1, read on the forward strand.
ATAGTTTTAAAATGTACCATTGCATTATGCACAATAGCTGAGATCCCCCTAAATACCATCCCTCTCCCCATTCTCCACTCTCCCCACCTCTCTCTGTCTTCTTCCCTCTTTCTTTCTGACTATAGTTTTGTTTTATAATTTGTATGAAAGTATAGGTGATTATATATTGGTTTCATAATAATATTGAGTACATTGGATACTTTTTTCTTCCATTCTTGAGGTACTTTACTAAGAAGAATATGTTCTAGGCCCATCCAGGTAAACATAAAAGATGCGAAATCTCCATCTTTTTAATGGCTGAATTGTATTCCATGGTATACATATACCACAATTTATTAATACATTCATGGGTCGATGGACACTTAGGCTGGCTTCCATGATTTGGCACTTATGAATTGAGCTGCAATGAACATTCTGGTACAAGTGTCTTTGTTGCAAAATGATTTTTGATCATCTGGGTATATAGCCTAATGGAGGACTTGCAGGATCAAATGGCAGGTCTATTTTTAGTTCATTGAATGTTCTCCAAACTTCTTTCCCAAAAGAATGTATTAGCTTAAATTCCCACGAGCAGAGTAGAACTGTTCCCTTCTCTCCACATCCATGCCAACATCTGAAGTTTTGGGATTTTGTTATGAGGGCTAATCTTACTGGAGTTAGATGATATCTCAAAGTAGTTTTGATTTGCATTTCTCTGATAATTAAAGATGATGAGCATTTTTTCATGTGTTTGTAGGTCATGCACCTGTCTTCTTCAGTGAAGCTTCTGTTCAAGTCTTTTGCCCACAGGGAAATGGATTTGTTGGTTCTTTTCTTATTGATTAATTTGAGTTCTCTGTGGATTCTAGTTATCAGACCCTTGTTGGAAATGTAACTTGCAAATATCTTCTCCCATTCTAAAGTCTGTCTGCTTGCTTTACTTACTGTGCTCTTGGCCTATGCAGAAACTTTTTAGTTTGATCAGATCCCAGTAATATATTTTTTGGTATTACCTGAATTGCCAGGGGGAGCTTCTCCTCATGAAAATTTCTCCCAGGCCAATTTCTTCAAGGTTATTCCCTGCACTCTCTTCTAGTATTTTTATAGTTTCCTGTCTTAAGTTTAAATCTTTTATCCAGTGAGAATCAATTTTTGTTAATGGTGAAAGGTGAGGGTCCAGTTTCAGTTTTCTACAGGTCGCCAATCAGACCACCCAGCAGCATTTGTTAAATAGGGAATTTTTCCCCAAATGAAAGCTTTTGATAGGCTTATCAAAGATCTAATGACAATAAGTGTGTGGGTTCATCTCTTGGTTCTCTATTCTGTTCCAAATATCTGCCTCTCCATTTTTGTGCCAGTTCCATGTTGTTTTGATCACTATAGATTTATAGTATAGCCTGAAGTCTGATAACATAATGCCTCCTAATTTGTTTTTGTTTCTGAGTAATGTATTGGCTATTTGAGTTTTTTTCTGATTCCATATAAAATGAAGTACTATTTTTTCAAGATCTTTAAAGTATGATAATAGTGTTTTAAGAAGGATTGCATTAAATCTGTAGATGGCTTTGGGTAGTATGGACACTTTAACAATGTTGATTTTTCCCAGTCACAAGCACAGTATGTTTTTCTACTCGTTAACATTTTTTTGCTATTTCCTTTATCAGAGTTTCATAATTCTCTTTATAAAGATCTTTCACATCCTTTGTTAGGTAAATTCCCAGATATTTTATCTTATTTGGCACTATTGTAAAAGGAATAGAGTCCTTGACTGTATTTTCAGTCGGTATACATAAAAGCTACTAATTTGTAAGTATTGATTTTGTATCCTGAGATGTTACTGTATTCCTTGATCACTTCTATGCAAATTGTAGTTGAGTTCCTGGGGTTTTCCAGGTGTAAGATCATGTCATGTGCAAAGAGTGACAGTGTGATTTCCTCTGACCTCTTCTGGATATCCTTGATTGCCTTGCCTGATTGCAATGGTTAAGACTTCCATTACCATGTTGAATAGCAGTGGAGACACAGGGAATGTTTATCTAGTTCCAGATCTGAGTGTAAATATTTTCTATTTTACTCCTTTCAATATGATATTGGCTGTGGGGTTTGCTATAGATGGCCTCTATCAGTTTAAGAAATGTCCCATATAGGCTCGGTGCCTGTGGCTCAACGGGCTAAGGCGCCAGCCATGTACACCTGAGCTGGCGGGTTTGAATCCAGCCAGGCCCGCCAAACAACAATGACGGCTGCAAGCAAAAAAAAAAATGGCCGGGCGTTGTGGCAGGCGCCTGTAGTCTCAGCTACTTGGGAGACAGAGGCAAGAGACTTGCTTGAGCCCAGGAATTGTAGGTTGCTGTGAACTGTGATGCCACAGCACTCTACCCAGGGTGACAGCTTGAGGCTCTGTCTCAAAAAAAAAAAAAAAAAAAAAAAGAAATGTACCATATAAGCCTATTTTCTTAAGTGTTCTGATCATGAAAGGATGATGGATATTATCAAAAGCTTTTTCTGCATCAATTGATTGGATCATATGTTATTTGTTTTTTATTTTATTTATGTGATGTATTTTATGTATAGATTTGTGTTTGTTGAATCAACCTTGTAACCCTGGTATAAAATCAACTTGATCATGGTATATAATTTTTTTGATATGTTGTTGAATTCTGTTTGCTAGGATCTTATTGAGTATTTTTGTGTCAATATTCATTAATGATATTAGTGTATAGTTTTCTTTCTTTCTTGGGTCCTTTCCTGGTTTGGGGGTCAGGATTTTATTTGATTCATTGTATGTGTTGGTTAGTAGTCCTTCTTTTTCTATGTTTTGAAAAAAGTTCTAAAATATAGATACCAGTTCCTCTTTAAAGGTTTAGTAGAATTCTGATGTGAAGCCATCTGGTCCTGGACTTTTCTTTTTTGGGAGATTTCTTATAGTTGATGCTATTTCAGTGCTTGATATAAGTCTATTCCAAATTTCTAAATATTTCTGGCTGATTCTACAAAGGTGGTGTGCTTCCAGGTATTGGTCTATTTCCTTCAGATTTTCATATTTCTGAGAATAGAATATTTTCAAGGAATCATTGAGGATTTTAAAAAATTTCTGAAGTGTCTGTTATTATTTCTCCTTTATTGTTTCTGATTGATTATTTTAGAGATTTTACTTTTCTGTTTCTAGTTAGGTTAGCCAAAGGTTTATCAATTTTGTTAATCTTTCCAAAAAACCAACTTTTTGTTTCATTGATTTTCTGAATGATTCTTTTCATTTAATTCTGCCCTAATTTTGTTTATTTCTGTTCTTCTGTTAGGTTTGGGGTTGGAATGTTCTTCCTTTTCCAGTAGCTTGGGATGACCCATTAAGTTGTTGGCTTCCTCTCTTTCTGTTTTTTTGATGAAGTCTTCCAACGCTATAAATTTCCCTCTAAGGACTGCCTTTGCAGTATATCACAGATTTAGAAATTTGTGTCTTCATTGTCATTTTGTTCTAAAAATTTGGTCATTTCCTTTTTAATCTCATCTTTGATCATCTTTGATCAGTTATTCAGCATAAGGTTGTTTAGTTTCCATGGCTTAGTTTGAGTATGAAGATTCCTGTTGCTGTTGAGTTCAACTTTTATTCCATGGTTGTCTGAGAAGATACAAGGGATGATTTCTGTTTTTTTAAATTTTCTGAGGTTAGACTTGTGTCCTAAGATATGATCAATTTTGGAGAATGATCCATGGGCTGATGAAAAAAGGTATATTTAGTTTTGTTGGGATGAAGCATTCTGTAGAGGTCTGTTAAGTCTATTTGTTCTAGGGTCAAATTTAAGTCCATTATTTCTTCATTTAGTTTCTTCTTGGAGGATCTATCCAGAACTGCCAAAGTGGTGTTAAAATCTTTAACTATTATACTGCTGGCTGATATCAAATTGCTCATATGTGTTAGGGTTTGCTCATATTTCTTCATGCTGAGTGTTTCCCTTGAAAAATATATAGTCCTTATCTTTCTTTATTTTTGTTAAAGCCCATTGTATCTGCAAATAGAATTGCGACCCCTGCTTTTTTTTTAATTAAATCATAGCTGCATACATTAGTGCAATCAAGGGGTAAAATGTGCTGGTTCAATATAGAATCTGAAATGTTTTCGTCAAACTGTTTAACATACCCTTCATGGCATTTTCTTACTTATTGTATGAAGACATTTGTATTCTGCATTTAGTAAGTTTTGCCTGTACCCTTCTAAGATGCACCATAGGTGTGGCCCCACTGATTACACTCCCTCTACCTCAACCTCCCCCCCTTCCCATATTCTTGTGTTATAGTTGGGTTATAGCCTTCATATGAAACATTTAAATTAGCTTCATAGTAGGGCTGAGTACATTGGATACTTTTTCTTCCGTTCTTCAGATACTTTGCTAAGAAGAATATGTTCCAGCTCTATCCATGTAAACAAGAAAGAGGTAAAGTCTCCATCTTTCTTTAAGGCTGCATAGTATTCCATGGTATACATGTACCACAATTTATTAATCCGTTTGTGGGTTGATGGGCACTTGGGCTTCTTCCATGACTTAGCAATTATGTATTGGGCTACAATAAACATTCTGGAACAGATGTTTATTGTCTTTGTTGTAGTGTGATTTTGGTCTTCTGGGTATACACCTAGTAAAGGAATTATAGGATCGAATGGCCAGTCTATTTTTAGATCTCTAAGTACTCTCCAAACATCCTTCCAAAAGGAACGTATTAGTGTGCATTTTCACCAGCAGTGTAGAAGTGTTCCCTTTTCTCCACATCCATGCCAACATCTCTGGTTTTGGGATTTTGTCATATGAGATAATCTTACTGGAGTTAGGTGATACCTCAAAGTAGTTTTGATTTGCATTTCTCTGATCATTAAAGATGGTTAGCATTTTTTCATGTGTCTGTAGGCTGTGTGCCTGTCTTCTTTAAAGAAGTTTCTCTTCAAGTCCTTTGCCCACCCTGCAATGGGATCACTTGTTCTTTTCTTGCTAATATGTTTGAGTTCTCTGTGTATTCTGGTTATTAAACCTTTGTTGGAGGCATAACTTGCAAATATTTTCTCCCATTCTGAGGGCTGTCTGCTTGCTATACTTACTATGATCTTGGCTGTACAGAAGCTTTTTAATTTGATCAGGTCCCAATAGTGTATGTTTGATGCTGCTTCAATTGCCTGAGGAGTCCTCCTCATAAAGTATTCACCCAAGCCATTCCCTTCAAGAGTTTCCCTTGCACTTTCTTCTAATGTTTTGATAGTTTCATGTCTTAAGTTTAAATCTTTAATCCAGTGAGAGTCTACCTTAGTTAACAGTGAGAGATGTGGGTCCAGTTTTAGTTTTCTACAGGTTGCCAGCCAGTTCACCTAGCACCATTTGTTAAATAAGGAGTCTTTTCCCCACTGAATGTTTTTAAATGGCTTGTCAAAGATCAAGTAATGGTAAGTAGCTGGATTCATCTCTTGGTTCTCTATTCTGTTCCAAACGTCTACCTCTCTGTTTTTGTGCCGGTATCATGCCGTTTTGTTCACTATTGATTTATAGTACAGTCTTAGGTCTGGTAGCATGATTCCTCCTGCTTTGTTTTTATTTCTCAGAAATGTCTTGGCTATTCAAGGTTTTTTTCTGATTCTATGTAAAACAAAGTATTATTTTTTCGAGATCTTTAAAATATGACAATGGAGCTTTGATAGGAATTGTATTGAAATTATATATTGCTTTGGGTAGTATAGACATTTTAACAATGTTGATTCTTCCCAGCCATGAGCATGGTATGTGTTTCCATTTGTTAACATTTTCAGCTATTTCTTTTCTTAAAGAGTCATAGTTCTCTTTATAGAGATCTTTTACATCCTTTGTTAGGTAAACTCCAAAATATTTCATCATCTTTGGCACTACTGTGAAAGGGATAGAGTCCTTGACTGTTTTTTTGGCTTGGCTATTGTTGGTATATATGAAGGCTACAGATTTATGGGTCAACACCCATAATTTTGTAGCCTGAGACATTGCTGTATTCCTTGATCACATATAAAAGTTTCGTAGTAGAATCCCTGGTGTTTTCCAGATATACAATCATATCATCTGTGAAGAGCAAAAGTTTGATCTCTTCTGACCCTATGTGGATACCCTTGATCGCCTTTTCTTCCCTGATTGCAATGGCTAAAACTTCCATTACGATATTGAAGAGCAATGGAGACAATGGGCAACCTTGCCTGTTTCCTGATCTAAGTGGAAATGATTTCAATTTAACTTCATTCAATACGATATTGGCTGTGGGTTTGCTGTAGATGGCCTCTATCAGTTTAAGAAATGTCCCTTCTATACCATTTTTTAAATTGTTCTGATCATGAAGGGATACTGGATATTATCAAAAGCTTTTTCTGCATCAATTGAGAGAATCATATGGTCTTTATTTTTTAATTTGTTTATGTGCTGGATTACATTTATAGATTTATGTATATTGAACCAACCTTGAGACCCTGGGATAAAGCCCACTTGGTCCTGGTGTATAATTTGTTTGATGTGTTGTTGGATTCTGTTTGTTAGTATCTTGTTAAATATTTTTGCATCAATATTCATTAGTGATATTGGTCTATAGTTTTCTTTTCTT
>CAUYON010167221.1:0-22637 GCA_963573935.1 Arctocebus calabarensis
TTACAGCCTTTGTATTAACCTGGATGGAAGTGGAACACATTATTCTTAGTAAAGCATCTCAAGAATGGAGAAGCATGAATCCCATGTACTCAAGTTTGATATGAGGACAATTAATGACAATTATTGACATAGTGGGGGTGAGAGAAGGAGAGAGCAGAGAGAAAAAGAATGAGGGAGGGGTAGGGAAAGGAAGAGCAAAGAGAGGGAAGGAGCAAGGGAGGTGGGGTCTTGGGGTCTTGGTGTGTGCTACACCTTTTGGGGGCAAAGCACAATTGTAAGAGGGACTTTACACAACAAATGCAACCAGTGTAACATGGTTTCTTGTACCCTCAATGAATCCCCAACAATAAAAAAAAAAAAAAAAAAGGTTTGTGAGCAGCATTTTGAGTAGCAAAAGAAAAGGTTAAGAAAGACTATCATGGGTAGTAAAATCAATGAATCAATGAGGCCCTAGTTGTTTTTACAAAAGGTGTGAAATAAGTGAATCAAAAAATGACCTGTCACTTTTACTTAGGAAATAAAAGAATACAAACATTTACCTTCTATCCAGGTAACATTCTCTACAAAATCAAGTGTGTTTTCATCTGATAGCTTAATAATGATGCTGTGTCTTCAAAACATTCAATACTAACCTGATGACATAATTCCCATGTCCAGTAGGAGCTGCCAGACCCCTATGGCCATGGATCTGCATTGGACAAAAGGACAGTGTTCCAAAAGCCAGTCTACCAGTTCTGACCCAACACAGCTTCTCCTAAACAAGAACAAAGCCATTCACAGTAAGACATTGTTGCCACCCATCTTCAAAAAACATTGGTATTTAGTACCATGTCGTTAATGTGCTTGCTTTTTTAATCAAGCAAACCAAGAATAAATAGTATACTCCTTATTCATTTTTCAGATTAAAGGTCAAATATCACTTCCTTTGCAAAACTGAAAAGTCAAATTCTCTTACACTTTTTCTTTCTTTGAGTCAACTAACATTAGTAATTATACATCTTTCCAAACAAATATCTGCTTTCTCACTAGAAAATAATTTCCAGGAGAATAGGGATTTTATACACTCAATGTTAATCCCCTCAAATTAGAACAGCTCATACACAGTATACAGTAAATTCCCAAAATATCTTTGAATAAATGAAAAAATAAGTTATAGCAGCCTTTTAAATAACGATAACGTGTTAGCCTGGTAAGCTACATACCTCAAGTTGGTAGTGATAAACTTTGGTTTGAATATTTATAGATTTTTATTTAGTCCCTTGGAGAAAAAAATAATTCCAAGGTTAGACAAAATTGAGACTATAGAGTTTTGTTCCCTAAAATGTGTCTCAAAGAACAACAAATTTGATTGCTGATTCTTTTAATATAATCTAAGCAACCTGTGGAAGCAGCCTATTATAAACCCATAAATCTAAATGTATGTATTGGATTCCACTAATCACACACACAAAAAAATCATCTATGTAATGCACCTTAAAACATTATATTTTTGAAATGCCACAAACTGGTATTATCATATAAGCAGTATCCTCATACCTACTTTTTCATCTTTACCAACCTCAGATGAAAATTTTTTAAAAACACTTGTGGAAACACATGTTTTTGTTTCGCAAAAATTTCATTGAATTTCCAAAAATTTCAGTGAATGGTATAATGGTTATATAATAATCTTTATATCAAGGATAAGGAGATGTCAACATTTATTTGTTCCTAAAGTAGACAGTGCCTATTTTGTATCTCCTATGATTGGCATAAATACCCTGGAATCACATTGTAACCAAAAATATGAAGAAATGCCATGAGGTGAAGAAAGACTAGGTAGTAAACTTTTCTGCTGAGATATTTAATCAAATATTCTAACTTTCAATAAAGCATCTTTTTTTTTTTTTTTTTTAGTATAATATCACTATTTGAAAGATAAGCCAATTCTGGACAGATTTAGTTAGTTGCAAGTTAGCATTAAGACAATAGAAAGATTAACAGTCAAATACATGGATTTTTTTTTTTAAAACAAAATGAGAAAACAGGTGGCAACAAAACAGGCAATTAGATCACACAGAAAAGATTAACTTCTAATTCTATAGGACATCTTTCATGTTAAAGGTTCAAAGTGTTAATTAATTAATTAATTCCTCAACACCTCTGTCAATTACTTAGCATCTTAAGGCTTGGAAAGCACTTTTATCCCATGGATTAGATACTGTATCACTTTAGTTCATATTCTCACAACAAAGTAGCTGCTCAGCTTGCTGAGTGTCTGACATCACCTGGAACATGAAAGCACACAATGAAATATTTACTAAACAAACTAAACCACCAAATTGCAAAAGGTAGCGGGATAGATGCATCTGCTTTGTTTGTTTACAGGTGATAGGGAAGAAGCTTCTCAACTGGGGCTGCTCAAAAATTGTGCTAAGGAGTCACCTGGTGGATCCTGCAAAAGTATAGCTTCTGATACAGCAAAGCTGTATGGGACCTGTGCATTCCTAACAGGCTCTGGGGTGACTCTCTCCTTTCTCATTGGAAAGGGTTCACTGCTTTGTTGTTTTTCTGGAGAGGAAGCAGTGCTCTGAGTCAATACAGTAAAACACAGTGTTGCCACAACAACATTAAAAACTTGACCCCACTCTCTTAGCAAGCTGCTATTCCAGTTGCACAAGATCCCTTTCTACCCTCTCTCCTAACTTTACCATGTTTCAAATCACTTACAGTGTTCCCTCTGCACCAGGGAAAACATTAGGGGTAAGGGTAAACACTGTCATTAATATCACCTAAACAAACAACATGAGATGAATTGCTTTTGTATTTAACTCCTAGCCCCACGAATAGCTGACCAGGTTTGGAACAATCTGCAAATTCACAGGACTTGAGAGCAGTGAAGAAGAAAACAGAGATGGCTAGAACAGAGCAAGCTAAATACAGGCAACAGTTCTTACCCACAGTATATTTTCAGTCTTGTACTCAATCCAGAAACTGTTCCAAGAACACGTAGATCTAACTACAGTTGCAATGCTCGGTAGGAACATTGTGATATGGAGGTGATTAGCTGCAAAGCCATGTGAGTGCCATAACAAAACATGAACTCAAGCAATCCCCAGAGTTGGGGTGATGGTATTTGTGCAAAACAAAGACTCATAAGCTAGCACAATTCTTAATACAGTACAAAACAAATAGAAAACATTTCAAAGTTTTAAAAGTGAATTCTCATGGGGCACTGGGGAATTACCTTAACCCACTACCAGACAAATGAAAATGATCCATCCTTGGCAAGTTTTAAACTCAGAACGTTAATTGGTCCTTAGATTTTAAAAGAAAGAGGCTTCTGTCCTTATCATGGAAAACATTAATCAGATGTGTTTAAAGATGATGTCATCATCTACATTCCCTGTCTGGTGGACTTGCCCTGGGCTCTAAAGGAATCCCCTCAGACTGTAAGCTGTGAATCCTTAATGGGAGGAAATAGGTGGGTCTTGGAGCTTTTTCAAGAGCTTCATGAGTCCATACACACAAAGCATTATTTAGAAACAGAATATGTATATAGCCTATCTATGGCATTATTTTTCAAAACTCATATAAATGCTATAATGATTAATTAAATGTAGGATTTTAAAGTTTTAATTCACTGTGGTTCCTCCTGACATTTTGTATTTGCTCATTTACTGGTTTATATGAATACAGATTCTGCTGAGTTTTTGATGTTAAAAAAATAGGTGGTTGGCTCAGCGCCTGTGGCTCAACGGGCTAAGGTTGCCATGTACACCTGAGCTGGCGGGTTTGAATCCAGCCCTGGCCCGCCAAACAACAATGATGGCTGCAACTAAAAGAAAAATGGCCCAGCATTGTGGCGGGTGCCTGTAGTCCCAGCTACTTGGGAGGCGGAGGCAAGAGACTCGCTTGAGCCCAGGAATTGGAGGTTGCTGCGAGCTGTGATGCCACAGCACTCTATCCAGGGTGACAGTTTGAGGCTCTGTCTCAAAAAATAAAAAAAGTATGTGGTTGCAGGGAATGGCTACTAATTGAAAAACAACATGAAGGAACTTTCTGGAGCATAAAAATCCTCAGCTCTTGATAACAGTTACATAGATAATGATCACATAAGTGTGTAACAAATAAAAACTCATCAAGCCACACATGTAAGATTGATTTCATTAAAGTATGCCTCAATAAAAAGGGGGTCTTCTTACTCCTACAGGAATCTGGGAATCACTATCCCAAAAATCTAGGCCATGATGAAATTTTTTCCATCTGTGGCAAATAAAAAATATATATATTATAATGAGTTGATCATAAAGCTAAATTTATTTAACTTAAAGGAACATCTTTTATTCTAGTACCACTTCTTACTCTTTTTTTTTTTTTTTTTTTTTTTTTTGGTGTCATGCATTGTGGGTATTGTTCCTACTTTTTATGATGGTGGTGTGTCCAACCTTTTTATTTTTTCTTTCTGCCACACATTAAATACACAAACACTAAGGAAATCTGATTAGCAAAAAAAAAAGAAAGAAAAAAAATCTGTGCACACTTTCTGTGGTATCAGACACTATACATAAGCAAAAAATAGTCCTCACAAAATCAGAGTGCACTGGACTCACTGGGCCGCAGGTTGGACACTCCTGCTGGTAATTACAATGTCATTTCTTTAAAAAGGAATAGTGATAACAAATAGTAAAGGGGTTTTTTTTTTCTTTTTGTTTAGTTTTCTTTTGCATTGTTTGGTTTAATATCTTTATTTGGCAAAATAAAAAGCTGATAATTCACTTTTGGTTTTTCCTTTAAATTGTTTCATGAAATAAAGACACATACATCAAGCTTTCTAAGTAACTGCCTTTGCAGTCCAGCTGTCCTTGAAAACTGACGAGTAAACCACTTATTTACTTTAGAACCTCTGCCCTTGTTCGCTAGCCAAAACCGACTGTTGCCATCCCTCTGCCAACCTGCCTCTCCCCCCTCCTTTTGCACCTGAGGAGCCTCACTTCCCTCAAGAGTCAGAGCAGTTCTCTGCCCATGGACCTCCAAGGAGTCCTTACAGAGCCTTCATCTGGTCCCTGACAAGGGAATCCATATTGAAGTCCCTAGTATAGCACACTCCCCAAAAATATTATAAAATATTGTATATCAGAGGAAGCAAAACAGGGACTCTCTCAGGAACCCATCCATGCTTGTGGCTGGGAACTCTATACCCAACTTCACAGCCAGAAGTCTACCTAAATAAATGCACAATTAAGTTTAACAAAAAGCCATCACCAGTAGCCTCAAGAGACAGAACAAACAAACCTTTCCTATTGCTTATATAGCCCAACTCTCCTTGATCAAGGTTATAATTTTAGCACAAGTTGGGTTTTTTCCTTCCCACAAAGAATTTTTGACAAGGTGTTAGAAAACTGTGTTACCTGTAAAACCCCTTGAGGTTCACTCTATCCTTTATTAGGTCAGTTGCCTGAACGATAATAATATTCCTCAATGCTCTTCCTGCACAAGAAGAATTCTCTCCATAAATCTAAACAGAAAAACATTTACTGTAAACATATAACAATGTGATGGTTTGTGAGCTACCAATAGCATACTATCTATGGAAAATTATGACCACGTCCGTAAACTTGAGACACAATGCAACCAATATAGCTATAGATCTTCAATCACCTGATTTTATTTTAGCTATGCTGAACTGATTCAACTACAATTATAAACAATTTCCTTACAGATGAAGTTCAATATAACCTATCCACTATTTTTTAAATATAGCGCTTCTATCAACACAGTAAATTGAAGAATATTTATATTATTTATTAACTTTGCCATACTGCTAATGAAATCATATAAAGGACTTGGAAGATGGGAAAATATTTTTCCGATCTAGCGAACATGACACAATTTGACAGCAGGCTGCTTTGCTCTGAAGCTTCATTCAACAGTAGAGTTCACAGTTAATTGCAAGCATCCTGGTTTTATCTATCTCATGATGCCATCTATCAGATAAAAATGTCATTTAACTTCCTTTTCTAATCTTCTAATTCCCCCATATTAGTCTCTGATTCTTGGAGGAAGGAAAAGGTGTCCCTTGGATCCAAAAGAGCCTAGATCCTAATACTATCTCCTGCTCTGTAACCAGCACCTTTCTCCACAGGGCAATGCTGTGAAGGACGCTAAATGGAAACAAGCCATCTTCATAAGGTAAAGGCTCATGAAAATTTATATTAATTGTATATTATATGCTAGTGTGTAAATGCTTACATCATTTTTTTTTCTTATTGATTTTCTCTGCACCTACAAAATATAAATCTTGTCTCAAAGCAAACAAATTGGCAATATATAGATTATGACTTGCTGGGGAACACATCAACCCCATCCTTACACTTCTTTTATATTTATGATATCATCTCCTAACTACAACCAGATCTTTGAGAAGGACATGTAATTAATTTTAACATTTCTTTTTGGGGGGTGGGACCTGTGGCCCAGTGGGTAGGGTGCCGGCCCCATATACCGAGGGTGGTGGGTTCAAACCCGGCCCTGGCCAAACTGCAACAAAAACTAGCCAGGTGTTGTGGTGGGCACCTCTGGTCCCAGCTACCCGGGAGACTGAGGCAGGAGAATCGCCTAAGCTCAGGAGTTGGAGGTTGCTATGAGCTGTGATGCCACAGCACTCTACCAAGGGCAATAAAATGAGACTCTGTCTCAAAAAAAAAAAAAATAAAAACTATTTCTTTTGTAATGAAACTAAGCTTGAACAAGCCAGGTGATAAAAAGCATTATCAAGGCAGCAGTGTGAGTCAGCCAACACTTGACTAGTTCTGACATCATAGTTCACTCAGTCAGTCATTCAGAAAGCACTTAACGAGCAGCTGGCAAGTGTCAGGTCTTTTCTCAAAGCTGGGGATACAGTGGTCAACAAAGTAGAAAATGCCCCAGCCCTCACAAAGTTCAGTCTTCTGGTAACCTAAAACATGCAACTCTTTGTCGACTGACTCTTCAATGCAACACAATGAAGATATCCTCATTTTTTCTTACCAATGAGCACACCAGAGATAGTCCACCACTAATAGATAACATTAAATATAAATCCCTTTTCATACAAAGTTCTTAGTATAAAATACTCTGCCACATTGATAATTTGCTCATGTAAAGCATTTAGAACACGGGAAAATCTTTTTTTCTTTTCTTATCTAGTAAAGATAAGACACAATGCTCAGAGCATCTCAACCACCTTTGCTGTGCTATCTCTAGGGGGAGAGATGATCTGATCAATGCAGTATCCTCCATCTGATCAATGCGAAACTCCATGTGGTCGGGAGCAATGAGAACATCTATACTTCAAGAATTCTCCACCAGTTTGTCAATCATTACTACAGAAAATGCAATAAAAGAATCATACCTGGGAAGGAGTATGTTCAAGATATGGATTGGAAATTCTTCTCGATAGAGTCTATTTTAAAACAAAGAAAAAGAAGAAATTAGAACCAAACGTAAAACTTGTACCAAAAGGGCAAAATATATGCAACAGTAGCAGGCCTAGGAATTGTCTATGTTTAAAAATAAGCTTAAATTTCACATCATGGGCCATATGGGTCGAGGGTCCTTATTCTCACCTGATGTAAACATTGATCAATATTCACATCAACAGAACAGGACATTCCACTTAAACAGCTTCCAAGTTAACACAAGAAACAAAAATGCAAAAGAAGGACTGGATTTTTATTTTCTGTACTTGTCACTTTATTCTTTTTTTTTTTTTTTTTTTTGAGACAGAGTCTCAAGCTGTCACCCTGGGTAGAGTGCCATGGCATTACTGCTCACAGCAACCTCAAACTCTTGGGCTTAAGCGATCCTCTTGCCTCAGCCTCCCAAGTAGCTAGGACTACAGGCGCCCACCACAATGCCTGGCTATTTTTTGGTTACAGTTGTCATTATTGTTTGGCGGACCTGGGCTGGATTCAAACCACCCGTCTTGGTGTATGTGGCTGGCACCTTAGCGGCTTGAGCTACAGTTGCAAGCCTGTCACTTTATTCTTAATGTGATTTGGATTCCATTTCACCTATCCTTTTTCTCCCACCCTAACTCAGTATAACCAGAAATGACGCATTAGCTTCTCAGTGGATTTCCTGCCTTCCAGTCACACCCTCTTCAGGCCACCGTGCAAACCTCTCTTATAATGGTCTCTGATTTCTTACGTGAGTCAAGTCAACCTCTGCCTTTCCAATTGCTGGCTCACCACGGCCTGTTTCCAATAGGTTTCTAGTATTCTCTTTGCACTCCCAGCAAGGATTCTTCAATTTAGCAAGATTTCCTCATCAGAAGAACCACCCACTCCCACCCTACTTCTGTGTACACCATTTTCCATTTTAAAAGCCCTCTGTCTTCCTTGATGTTCCCCTGAATCCAACCAGATTTCCAAGTCTAGATTTGCAGGCACTTCCTGAGTGTAGCTCCTCCTGCCTGGGGTTGTTCCCCTTTAGAACACTTCGTTTATGCTACAGTTAGCCTGGCAGCATTCAGGAGCTTTGTGGTATGGGTTGTTTTCTGTGCCTGCATTGGCCCCAAGTCCATAAGCTCCTTGAAGGATGGTGGCAGCTTATACTGCTTTGTTTCTATGGCACTAGCACACAACCTTACAGGAAGGTATTTTTCTATTTATTTACATATCCATATCAACTTAATAAGTATTTGCTGAATGACTAGATTGCAGGAGCTAATCTGTCCTACCTAACAGTAATCCAGGATTCAGCAGCATCACCCACATGGGCCTGAGCACATTGAATAATTATTATCATTTCCCACTGCAGCATAGGAACAGAAAAACAAAAACAGAAACTAATATTTATTGAACTTCCAACCTATTATTTAAAGCTGTCAACAACTATATTCTAAGGCTCTCTGTCTTTTGAGATCCCATCCTTTTTAGCCTGCCTCCTCCACTTCTTGGAATAATTTTCTAGATTCATGAAAAACATCACCTTCCAGAACTGAACCTTCTACCAAACTTTAGTCTAAAAAGAGAATGTCCATTCTGCCCCTTCCCCAGTCCGTATGGCTCCCACACTACTTGTCTTCTAATTAAACTATAATAAAATGTAGGAACTTTACGTGGAAATGCCAATTGATATCATGCTAAAGATTTTCAACATGTTTCAAAGAAAATAAATTTTATAAGGTAAATAGCCCATTTTTAACTCCCACCCTTGTGGCCTACTCTGTACATACTTTCAAACTGCCCTTCCTAGGCCTTCTGCAGTCTGAGCCTATGTAATATATTCACTTATTGAAATACTGAACAACTTGAAACTTGCATATGTACCAAATTATATAAAAATGAATCATCATGAAAAAAAATTTTTTTTCAACAAGGGAGACTTTAAAAAATCATTATGGCAGACCAGAACTCACATTCGCTATTACTTGTCTAATTGCTAAATCAGTTCCACAATAGCCAATACTTTGCATGATCTAGTTAAAGACAAAGTTTTTAGGTAAAAACAAGTTTTTAAAAACTGGGCAGGGGCAGTTTCACAAAAGAAAACAAACCATTCGCTTTCCTCTCAGCTGCCATCCTGAATCCGGCTGTTTCCACACTTGTGTTATACTCACACAATTCCACTTAGAGAAACTACCCTCATGGATGGCTTCTTTCAAAAGGCTGGTAAAGTGAGTAAATGAAACAAGGGGATTCTTCTATTCTGGATTGGTAACAGTGTTAGATAAGCTACTAGGCCCCAGGGAATCCACAAGAGCAACATAATAACTATCTTTTACAGGACACAATTCCTAGATTTGTTTTCAGAAGCTCCTGTGAAGTCTTCCCTTCACTGGTCCCAAGAGATCTTTATTTCAGTAACACTCTGAGACAGCAGTTCTCAAACCTGTTAGTTGGGCTCAGGGAAGCCACAGAGCTCTCTGTAGACTCAGTGAAGTACTGCCTTGTCAAACCTAAAATAACTATCATAACTGTACTTTTGTAAAGACTATTTCATGTTAGTTTTTAGTATTGACCAAAAATAGTAAGTGCCAAAGACTTAAGGGGGAAAAACCATGGGGTATGATCCATCTGTTACCTCATTTTTAACAGGTAGTAGGAAAGAACTGCTGCTTGATTTCATCAGAGTAATACTATGGGCCAACCCACTGCTGCTCCAAGCAGCATTTACCAGCAACAATATCACAAGAACACCCAATGCACCACCCCTTCCATGTCAACGTGCTTTGCTTAACATACAATTGCCTGAATTGCCAGAATGGTTTTCATTCTTTCATCCTGCTTAGCTGGATTTTTTTTTTTTTTTTTTTTTTTTTTTGAGAAAGAGTCTTACTCTGTTACCCTGGGTAGAGTGCCATGGTATCATTGCTCACAGTAACATCAAATTCCTAGGCTTAAGTAATCTTCTCGCCTCAGCCTCCCAAGTAGCTGGGACTAAAGGAGCTGGCCACCATGCCTGGTAATTTTTTTCTATTTTTAGTAGAGATGGGATCTCGCTTTTGCTCAGGCTGGTCTCGAACTCCTGAGTTCAAATAATCCACCTGCCTTGGCCTCCCAGATTGCTAGGAGTATAAGTGTGAGCCTGGGCACCTGGCCTAGATTCTTTTTTTTTTTTTTTTTTTTTTTTTGCAGTTTTTGGCTGGGGCCGGATCTGAACCCACCACCTCCAGCATATGGGGCTAGCACCCCACTCCTTGAGCCATAGGTGCCGCCCCCTAGATTCATTTTTGAATGAATGGCTTCATTTCTCCTCTTCACATTCCAAGGCTTCATCTCATCACTCCTGGGGCAGCTTACTTCCATTCATTTCATATTTACAAAGCTCCTACTGAACTCCTTGCCAGTCACCACAGGAGCTTCCAGAAACAGACACATGAACGAGATACCATCCCTCATGTGGAAAATCCACTTATCAGAAGAATACTTTAAACCTATGAATTCTCTGTCTTAATCCTGATTTCCCTATCAATTTGCTCTATGATTTGTGCATCCAGTGCAGGTTATCCTTTTAAATCACTGTCACCATAATGAATATAATGCCTGTATTTTCAATTTAGAATTACTAAAGCTGTATGCAATGATTCTTTCATAAAAGACACATAAATCCTAGAGAGAGAAGAATGCTAACAACACAAATGAAAATAGATTTTAATTCATATTTATTTCTCCTTCTTTCCATTTTAAAGAGCCATGGAAAATGGTATCCTAAGTGATTTCAGGCAAACCTCATATTGTAAGCATGTATTAGAAAAATTACAATACTTCAATATTTATAAATGGACCTTCAGCAAAAAAAAATGGCATAATGCAAAAAAAATTGGTTAGCAACAATATATTCTTTTTTTTTAATTGAGTGTTCACTAAAATTAAAGTATAATTGTTGATGAAGCTAGGTCTGAAGCAAGCATGGAACTCATTCCCGAATTGCTAAAAATATCTTGCTTGACTATGTAATAGACTTAAGGCACATTTTTCATCAGCTCTTAAAGGAGACAGGCACATTTTTCATCAGTTCTTAAAGGAGATGCCTTAATACCATTCTTTGATTCAGTTAAAGTATGTAGGCTACTAAGGGGTAAGAGAAATGAAAGCAGAAAGACTGAATCACTTCAATTCCACAGAAGTATGACCTGCCCTCTTACTGAACCAACAAGAGCTATGAAGTTCATTGATAATGAAACATTCAGTCATGACACAACTTTCTGCTAACTTTAGCCACTGTTCCTTTTCCCATTCTGGGAGATCAAGCAGAATTATAAAGGAAGAATGGTAGAATAAGTAAACTTGATTTTCATTCAAACCTAGGAAACCAAAAGGCTTATTATGCAACTGGTAGTCACATATATTAAGAGATTATAGAATAAAATAACAAGGGCTATGATCTATTAAAGTGCCCAGGAGATTTCTAAGACTGTGAGTCCTACTTAAGATCCAAGTTAAACTTATATATCAACCAAAGCGCATTCAAGGTTAAAAGGACAGAATCCCGTAAGACTGCAGGCTTCAGAATACCCAGTCATCAAAGTCAGGCATAATGAAAACTGGCAACATGAGCCAATTGCTGAGATGGAAGGGCAGGGAACCACAACTCTCCTGCGAGCTCTGGTTACAATTCAGGGCCACAACCATTTCCTCAGGGCTCCAAGGGGCATGCCCGCAGCGGCCAGCTGAAGCCACAAAGGCCAATTGTAATAATATCTTCTCAACATAGCAAGGGTACACCAGAGTCAATGATGTTTTTGAAATGATTATTTTTCTACTGCTCTGTGATATGTTAAGGAAGTAGAAAGGAATGTGACAGAAATGCTTACTGGGCCATCCTTCATCTTAAGCACTTTCCCATAGTAGTAAATGCACCCATCTATTCCTATTTTTAGAGATAAGAGGACTGAAGATCAGAGAAACAAAGCATTTTAGTTAAGGTCCCAGAGCTGTGAATTTAAGAATCAGGACTGTGACAAATTTTGGTTGATTCCAAAGCTACCACTCTATTTTAACACTTTCCCTCTACTATGTGCAGGGAACTATATTAAGTATTTTGCATGTATCATTACTTTAAAACTCTGAGAAACTAGACTTACAAAGAAAATCAAGAAATTTGCAACCCAAGCCTATTTTTATTTATTGCCCTATCCATGTGTCTTTTAACATAGGACAGACAAAATGATTTAAAAGTAACATAACAAGTGCATCCAATTGCCATTAAGAAGTCATAAACATGTTAACTAGTTTCATGAAAGTATTTCAAATTGTGTATAAAACCAGCTCATTGTATCCCATAATTGCATTATTGTACAAGGCTATGATTTAATTAAAAAAAGAAGTAACAAACAGTATATGCTACATCCAGTGATTCTCAACCATGGACATAAATAGAACCATCTGGGAAACTCATGGAGTGCAGGTTCCAGGGGACCATCTCAGACATACTGAATTAGAATGTCTGTGAGGGGGTCTGGGCAGTTTCATACCAAGTCTCGCAGGTGGTTCTAACGTGCAGCCAGATTTGAGTAAAACTGTAAAAATAAGTGAATGGCAATTTGAACCTCTTCTCATCCACTTCAGCTTAAACACGGCTGAAGTATCACCTCCCTCACATGCCTTGAAGAATGAAGGTGAGGAACATCGTTTGCCAACAGCACTGGGATCTGAGGCTGAGCCTCCAAGTGGCTTATGTAAAACAAAAAGCCACTGTTTCAGCAAATCTCACCCTGCATCTGTTCTTGTGGTATGTGTTTTCTATATACCTCTTCCTAGACATAGCCCTAAGCTAAAATATCTTCCTGTCTGCATAGCAGCATAGTACCTATATACATAACCTCAGAAAGAAAATACCCTTTTGATGGCATCAGTAACATTAAACTTAATTTTGACTTCTCCCATTATTAAAGGGCTCTATTCTAGTATAAACATGTTTCCCTACTTAAAAGATAAAGTAGAAAATGAAAGCAGGCCCTAGAAATACTTATGAACATTTCATAATCTTGCCTGCCTAGGGAGATAAAACAGCAAGAACCAATAGCTTCTAGGAAAATATACACAATAGGTACAACAGAAACAAACCCCAAGCCTTACCAGTTTTATTTTATTCAGTCCTTGGGAAAATATCTTTCTTTTTGGTTATATTTACAAACAAAAGAACAGTTTTGCCTGCCACGGTGGCCTTCCCTGGTAAATGCAATCACAGAAAAGCCTTTAAAATTTAGGAATTTTGTGTACTTTTTTCAGCAAAAAGCTGTTGCAGACATAAAAATGTTTGCCACTCCTTAATATGTCCACCATTTTGTAGCCTACTGCTGAAACCCCATAAATCAGTTATTTTTCTGATTGAAAACAACTATTTCAGCATTTGGTTCAGTTTTCTATTGTAGGTGTTATTAAACAAAAATAATTTTTTTTAATTAGGCATCAATAACTAAAGATTTGAGGTAAATGGTTAAACTAGCAATCTTTCTACTTATTTCCACTTATCACTGTATTCTCTACTTGTATTAACATTAACTCCCACCCTGTCATACTTGCCCTCCAAGATGGACAATTCCAATAGCATCAAATATGAAGAAGCTCCCACTGGCCAAATCTGGGACAATTTCAGCAGCAAAATAATGAAAGTATTGACTTATAAACGATAGAAGAAATATCTATGAGTCCATACAGATGTAAATAAAGTATTGAATAAATAAATGAATGGAGATGGAGAAGAAAGGACAGCCCTTCCTTACAGAATAATTACAATTACTAAATGCAGTAATAAGAGAAAAACAGAAAATCACCAGTGAGCAAACATCACAGTAGTAAACATTGCAGAGAAGAATCATCAATGGATATTGAGATTAGTGGACAAAAGCATGAGATACAAGATAGTGTAACAAAGTACCCACAGTGTCAAAGCACCTCCCCAAAAGATACTTAATAAGCATAGAGGAAAAATTAGTAACTTTATAATGGAGCTTAGCAGACACCACCTGCCCAAAGTAATAAAAGTTACCACCCATGGTGAGACGTGGTGACATCATCTACCTCCTGATAGGATGAATGGAGTGACAAAAGTACTTCTGTGGTATTTTTGGCCGAATGCATACCTGAAGAATTTTTCAATGCAATGTCAGACAACCCCAAACTGAGAGACATTCTTCAAAATAACTGGCTTGTACTCTGCTAAACTGTTCTGGTTAACAGAAACCAGTAAAAACTGAAACTCTCCCAGACTATGGGAGACCAAAGGCAACTAATAACTAAAGGTGCTGTGTGATCCTGCACTGGAATAAGAACCTCACTAGGACAGGTGGCAAAACACAATGAGGTCCGCATTTTAGTCAATAATGTTTATCCATGCTGGTTTTGACAACTGTATTGTGGTTATAAAAATGTTAACATTTGGGGAAGCCAGGTGTAGTTATAAGGCAACTCCCTTTGTACTTTTGCAACTTTTAAGTCTAAATTTCTTCAAAATGATAAGTAATAGTAATAAAGTAATTGTCTTTCTCACAAATGCATTCCCCAAACAATTTAAATACAATTTCAAAATATAGCTTTTTTTCTTCTTCTAAATGCTGCACTGTCATGAACATAACTTCCTCAGGCTACACAACAAAATGACTCTAATGGCTTTCCTGCCCATTCTGGTATCCAGTACCTTCAGGCAGACAGATTAATCTGTCTACAAAATCTCCTTATATATCATCTTGAGATTTTTTAAATGAGACAAAAATTTTTTTTAAAGGTTACCCTCCTGAGTTCTCCCAGTCAACACCTCCCTGCTGAAAGAGCAAGAGTAAATCCATTTTGTAACAAACTGCCCACTTTTGGTCTATCAAGGCCAAGCAGGGTGCTCACCCCAACTGCAAGATAGCAGCCCGAGCCAAAAAACAACTGTCTGATACAAGCCCAACTAATAGGCGTAAAAAGTATCTAAAGTAGCCAATCATACTTGCCATAGCCTGGAAATCCCCTACCCTGCTAGTAACCGCAATAAACCCCCCAGCAAGCCAGGGGTTGGGGTCCTCAGCACACTCCCGCTGCAATGGGTAAACTGAGGGCCCAGGCTCGAGCTTGAATACAGGCTCTTTTGTTTTTGCATCGAGTTTGTCTCCCTGGTGGGTCTTTGGGGATTACGTCACCTGGGCACAACATTTGGGGGCTCGTCTGGACCCCCAAGACTCCCGAGGACCCAACTTGAAGGCCCGGTAAGTGTCTATTCGTGGTGTCGTGTGTCGGGTATTTCCTGTCAACTTGTCTTAGTGTTTTAGGTAACGGGCTCAGGCTTCAGTTGGACTGGAGTGCCTTGACGTAAAAGCCTGAAGTCGGGAGAGCCGGTAGGAGGTCAAGGCGGACACGCTGGGGGCCAGCCAGCCAGGGGTAGCAGAAGATATTCCAGCCCCTCTGGTAAGGGATTTGACCCTCTCCGGATTGGAACGTGGAATCCCCAAGAGGAGTGGACTCAATCCCTCTGATATTTTTAGGTGGACGTAGCAGGTCGCTCCCGTGAAATGGCTTGAGGCTGTTGTCCTATTTTCCTTCAGATGCAGAATCCCAGAGGGCTGATTTTTTTGTGTGAGTTGTGGATTGTGTGCCCTTGCTGTGTTGATTTGGTTATCTGTGATGGGGCAACTTTGATGTATAATATGGGACAAACTCAGACAACCCCCCTAACTCTTTTCCTAGACCACTTCCAAGATTTCAAAGGCAGGGCCCAAAATCTAGGCCTCATGGTCAAGAGAAACAAGTTAACCCTTTTTTGCAGGAACGAGTGGCCAACCTTCAATGTAGGGTGGCCCCCAGAGGGGACTTTCCACCTCCCAATTATTTTTCAGGTTAAGGACATTGTGTACCGACCGCAGACTGGCCACCCTGACCAGGTCCCATACATAACCACCTGGCAGGACCTAGTAGAAGACCCTCCTGCCTGACTGAAAACTATCTTGCCACTAGGACAGGAAAAGTCAGATGCTATTCTCACAGTCCACGAGAAGGAACTCCTCAAATCCCCCACACAGCTTTACCCTGTTTTACAGGATAGCATGGACCAGGACACCCTCTGCCCCACTCCATACCACCCTCCTGCCAGGCCACTGCAGGTGGAACAGTCCCATTCTGGGGAAACGGAGGCTGCTGGAGGAGTGGCAAGCAGTCCACTCTACACTAGACAAAGGGCTCAACAGGAGCAGCTGTCACAGAGTCATCAAGTCACTGACTCCACAGCCTTGCCCCTCCGGGCTACAGCACCTCTCAATGAAGATAGGGATCAGCCCCTCTATTACTGGCCTTTTGCCATTAGGGACCTGTATAATTAGAAAATGCAAAACTCCAAATTCTCAGAGAAACCCACTGCCCTTATTGATCTCCTAGATTCTATCCTCTTTACCCACCAGCCTACTTGGGATGACTGTCAGCAGCTGCTACAAGTATTGTGTACCACTGAAGAAAGGGAGAAGATCCAGATGGAGGCCCGAAAGTCCATTCTGGGGGAGGATGGGAATCTTACCACAAATCAGGCTTTAATAGATAGAGCATTCCCATTAACTTGCCTGAATTGGGGCTTCAACACCCCTGAAGGTAAGGAGAGGCTCCGGGTCTACTGACAGACTCTAATCAGGGGGCTCTGGAAGGCAGCTTGGAAGCCAACCAATTTGGCCAAGGTAGGGAATGTCCAACAAGAAAAAACTGAATCCCCAGCGGCCTTCTTAGAGAGGATCATGGAGGCGTTTCATACTTACGCCCATAGATCCGGAGGTGGAGGAAAATAAAGCCATCATTATGGCTTTTGTAAATCAATCAGCTCCTGATATTAAAAGAAAGCTCCAGAGAATAGATCGATTAGCTGAAAAATCTCTATAAGACCTGCTTGCAGTAGCCAAAAGAGTCTATAACAATAGAGAAACCCCAGAAGAGAGAGAAACTCGGCCTTGTCAAAAACAGAACCAGGACCTTGCCAAAATCCTACTCGCCCCTACAGCAGATTCCCCTGAGGGGAGGGAGCACTGACTAAGAAGACTGGCTGGTGGAGGAGGTAAGGAGCCCCCCCGGGGAGATCGCCCAAAGCTGCAGAAAGACCAGTGTGCCTATTGCAAGGAATCTGGACATTGGGCTAGAGAGTGCCCTAAAAGGTGAGGTGACGATTCCCCTCCCTGCAACACAACCCATGTTTTAGAATTGGAAGAATTAAGCAATTAGAGGGGTCAGGGTTCAGAGCCCCTCCCTGAACCCAGGGTAACACTCAGAGTGGAGGGGACTCCAATAGACTTTCTGGTAGACACAGGCGGCCAATACTCGGTCCTAATCCAGGATCAGGGCAAAATGGCAGCTAAGAAATCTTGGATGCAAGGGGCTACTGGTATGAAGCAATGTTCACGGACTACTAGAAGAACTGTAGACTTGGGCATGGGCCAGGTACCCCATGCCTTCATGGTTATTCCAGACTGTCCATACCCCTTGCTAGGCAGAGACTTGCTGACCAAAATAGGGGTGCAGATCTCATTCAAACAAGAGGAGGCTCAAGTCACGGACGGCCAAGGGCTCACCTTCTGACTATCCATCTAGAAGATGAGTATAGCCTCCACCAGGAACCTCATCAGCCCCCTTCAGAAATATCCATTTGGCTATGCTCACACCTGTCTGCATGGGCAGAAACAAGAGGGATAGGAGTGGCAGCCCATCGCCCCCCCTCCATGGTCCCTATGGATAAAACAATACTTTATGGCCCTGGAGGCAAAACAAGGCATCCTCCCACCAGATGCCTCCTTGAGGCCAGGATTTTAATTCCTTACCACTCAGCATGGAATAATACTCCTTTATTACCAGTTAGGAAGCCTCTCATCAATGACTATCACCCAGTGCAGGATCTATGGGAAGTCAATAAGTGAGTAATTGACATCCACTGGACTGTCCCCAACCCATACGCTCTTGAGCTCCTTAGATCCCTCTTGAACTTGATACACTGTACTAGACCTGAAAGACTTCTTCAGCATACCGCTGGCACCACAGAGTCAAGCCAAGTTTGCCTTCGAGTGGAATGACCCAAAAAGGGGCATCAGTGGACAGCTGACATGGACCCACTTGCCACAGGGGTTCAAAAACTCACCAAACATCTTCAATGAGGCTTTGCATGAAGACCTAGGTGAGTACCATAGGCAGCACCCCAACCTGATCCTTCTCCAATACGTGGATGCCATCCTGAATGCAGCCGGCAACGAGCCAAGTTGCAGACAGGGAACAGAGGATCTGCTCACTACCTTGGGGGACCTCGGGTACCGAGCATCAGCCAAGAAGGCCCAGATCTTTCAACAAACTGTAAGTTACCTGGGCTATGTCCTCAAAAACAGACAGAGATGGCTGTCAGAGGCCAGGAAAGAAACAGTGTTAAAGATTCCTACTCCCATATCACCACGGCAAGTTAGAGAACTCCTGGGGACAGCTGGGTTTTGCCAACTATGGATCCCTAGCTTTGCTGAAATAGCTAAACCTTTGTATGAGGCCGCCAAAGAAACTCTGCCCTTCCCCTGGACAGAAGATAGGGAGCAAGCTTTTCAGAAATTAAAAACTGCTGTCCTCTTAGCCCCTGCACTGGGCACTCCCAGATATAACTAAGCCCTTCCGTCTCTATGTAGATGAGCATAAGACAGTGGCTAAGGGAGTGCTAACTCAGACTTTGGGACCGTGGAACAGACCAGTAGCATATCTGTCCAAGAAACTAGACCCAGTAGTGGCTGGGTGGCCCCCTTGCCTACACATCATAGCTCCTTGTTAGTTAAAGATGCAGATAAACTTACCTTAGGGCAAGAATTATTGGCAACTACCCCCCATGCCATCGAGGGGGTCCTAAAACAGCCCCCAGATCAGTGGATAAGCAACGCCCGGCTGGTCCATTACCAAGGCTTATTGCTCAACCCTCCCCGAGTCCAGTTCCAACCCAGCAGTGCCCTCAACCCCGCTACTCTGCTACCAAACTTAGATGCAGACAAGCCTCTCCATGACTACACTGAGATACTCGCTCAAAAATCCAGAGTATCCGGCAGGACCTAACCAACTGGCCACTACAGAATTACCAGATGCCAAGGAAACCTGGTACACAGACAGCAGCAGTTTTATCAAAGATGGACACAGGTATGCGGAGGTTGCAGTACTCTCAGAGTCCAAGACCATTTGGGCAGCCCCCCTTCCAAAGGGAATTTCAGCTCAGGTGGCAGAGCTAATAGCCCTAGCCAAGGCTCTGGTGCTAGGCAAAGACAAAAAAATAAACATTTACACAGACAGTTGATACGCTTTCGCCACTGCACATGTCCATGGGACAATTTACCAAGAACAAGGTTTACTAACAGCAGAAGGCAAGACTATCGAGAACAAGCTGGAGATCCTGGATCTCCTGGCCGCCATCTGGTTACCCAAAAAACTGGCCATCATCCACTGCCCAGGCCATCACAAGCCAGACACCCTGGTAGACCATGGGAACCACAGAGCAGATCGGGGGCAAAGAACACTGCCCTTGCAGTGGAGCCAGTCCTACCTGTACAACTACCAGACCCAAGACCCCCAACATTACCAGAGGAACTGCTCTACTCCGAGGAAGACCTGAAATGGATAAACAAAATAATGCAAGCCCATTGTCCAGATGGGTCCTGTTGGAAAAATGCCGATGGGAAGATAATACTCCCAGCCACTCTGGCCAGCTGAGTACTGCGGCGAATGCACCAAGCTACCCATATGGGCACTCACAAAATGAAGGATCTCATCAGGCAGGTCAAGATAAAAATTGAACAAATGGACACAAAAGTAGAAGAAGGAGTGGCTGCATGCGCAGCCTGCTGGTTCACCAATGCAAGAGCTAGCCCTCATAGCCACGGCACCCAATTATGGGGCACAAAACCAGGCATATATTGGGAAGTAGATTTCACTGAAGTCAAACTTGGTAAATATGACTATAAGTATCTCTATAGTTCTTGTAGATACCTTCTCTGGATGGGTTGAAGCCTTCCCAACCAAACATGAGACAGCCCAGATAAGAGTCAAGAAGATATTAGATGACATCCTACCCAGGTATGGCTTCCCCAGCCTAATAAGCTCAGACAACAGACCAGCCTTTGTCTCACAGGTAACTCAAGGAGTAGCTACAGCAAAGGGGGCAGATTGGAAATCACATTGTGCATACTGCCCCCAGAGTTCAGGTCAAGTTGAAAGAATGAATAGAACATTAAAGGGGACCCTAACTAAATTAACCATGGAAACTGGCAGGGACTGGGTGGGTCTCCTTCCCTATGCCCTTTATAGAATTAGAAACTCACCTTATACTTTAGGACTTACCCCCTATGAAATCATATATGGTACCCCTTCCCCCATCACCCCTATCTTGCAGTCTAAAATGATAGCAGAGTTAGAAGACCATGACTTTCTTTGGAATATCTCCAGTGGGTCCATTCAGATATCTAGTCCCACCTCAAAGCCATCTATGAGAGCGTCCCAGTTCCAGAACGCCATAAGTACCAGCCCAGGGATTTGGTATATGTTAAAAGATACCGCTGCAAGATGGTGGAGCCTCTGTGGAAAGGACCCTACATCGTAGTCCTGGCAACACCCACCACACTCATAGTGAATGGCATCACCTTCTGGGTTCATCACACCCACATCAAGCTTGCAGACCCCTTTGCCATCCAAGAAGACTTCATCCTGCAATGGAAGATCCAAAGAAACACAAACAATCCACTAAAGATCAAACTGCGCAAGGAGCAGCCGCCCCAGGACTGACTCTGGTACTATTCCTCGCCCTGACTCTCTTGGCTTCAGTCATCTCCCCGAGCAGTTGCTACCAACCATACTTTGATCATTATAAGCGCCACCACAGGAGAAGTTATTAACAGCACCTCCCAAGTGACCCTCAAAGGCACCTGGTTCCCAGACCTACAGTTTGACCTCTGCTGATTAGCGGCTGGAACCTGGGAAGTAAGGGATCAAGCAGTGGGAGGAGCTTGGGTTCCCAGCTGCTCACAACCTTCCCAGAGACAGGCATTAAGAGATACTTATTTCTATGTTTGCCCTGGAACAGGCATAGATCAGGACCGAGTAAAAAAGTGCGGGGGACCTCAAGATTTCTACTGCTCTTCGTGGGGACATGAGTCAACCGGTTGGTTCAATTGGAAAATCCCCATCAAAACTGACCTTATTCGAGTCTCCAAAGCCCCTGACCACCCCCCTGGGGGCTACTTCGGATGCTCGTGTCACCCCGGTCAGCCTTGGTGCAACCCCCTGACCCTTACCTTCACTAAGGAGGGGAAAACAAAGCAGGGGTGGGAGACTGGCAAGACATGGGG
This sequence comes from Arctocebus calabarensis, assembly GCA_963573935.1. Taxonomy (NCBI): domain Eukaryota; kingdom Metazoa; phylum Chordata; class Mammalia; order Primates; family Lorisidae; genus Arctocebus; species Arctocebus calabarensis. Next base: position 21,770 of record CAUYON010167221.1, read on the forward strand.
ACTTAGGCTATATCAAACCAGGTATGACAATGGATTACTGTTTACCATTCAATTGAACGTAAATCCAGTCACCTCTGAGCCACTCACAGCAGTTGGGTCTAACCCGGTGCTTGCTCCTTCCCATCCTCCCCGGGTCCTCGCCCTTCAGCATCTTAGCTCCCACCTACAGCCTCCGATACCCTCACAGCAATATCCGTCTCTAATCTGAAGTAGGAACTCCTTACCAAGATCTACCAAGTGTTAAATGCCTACAGGCCAGACCCCACCAAGTCCTGCTGGTCGTGCCTTGAAGTTAAACCCCCATACTACAAAGGCATTGCTTTACAGGAGGGCCCCACTGTGAGTACAACAGCTGATGCCTGTAGATGGCAGCAGCGAGGCCCCCACATAACCCTGCAAGCCATATCAGGACAAGGACTGTGTATAGGACATCCCAGCCCCCTATTCCAACACCAATGCAATGACACCTTCACATGGAACAGTACCGGGTATCTTATACCCTCAAATAACACTTGGTGGGCATGTTCTATAGGCCTTACACGGGGAAGTGCTCAACTTTACCTGGGAGTTCTGTGTCCTAGTCCAACTGTTGCCCCGCCTATCAAAGGCTAGAAAGTACCAATCCTAGGTCTAAATGGGAATTTGTTTCCACCATGACATTAGCCATGGTCATGGGTTTAGGACTGGCAGAAGCTGGGACAGGTGTCTCCTCATTAATCATCCAGGATAAAAATTATGATGTCCTGTGCACTGCTATAGATCTAGATATAAAAAGATTAGAAAAGTCCATCACTCTCTTACAAGAATCTCTAACCTCCCTGTCAGAAGTAGTCTTACAAAATAGAAGAGGCTTAGACCTCTTATTTCT